>MNPL01001452.1:57615-71144 GCA_002081605.1 Tropilaelaps mercedesae
TGAAAAAAAAAAGTATGTAGCTGCAACGTTGTTCAATTATATTGTGCATTCTGAGCATGTATCTGACCAATAGTAAATTATTGTTTTCATGACCAACAAATTGCTGAGTCTTCAAACGCTTGCAATTACAGAAGAATTTGAAATAGTACTTTTTATGTTAAGTCAAGAATAGTTGTGCCTTTAGTGTAATACAATAAGCACAGAGCAGATTTTTCCGTTGGTTATATCTAAAAAGCCAGAATTTCCCTATAGAATTTGCAATACGTTATTGTAATGGTATTCGTATAACAATTTGTTCACGATAATGAACTACGAAATGCACGATAACTTCGCGTCTTTTTATCTATATTCGGAAATTGTCCGAGCTGAAACAAAGTGCCCTCTGGAAGAAAACTGGTGAAAACGACAGCAGGGGCAATGGTGAACGACCATTGGGAAAAAAGCCGAACTTTAAAGAAAGTGTTTGCAAGTTTTGTAATAATTCTAGATATTAGGTCAGTATAATATAAAATATTTTCGCTAAGTTGGGACAGAGAATGCTACCAATTATATCAATTGCACATTTGTTGCTCCAGTCATGGTCGACTAATCGAGAGAGTGAAAGTTCTCTACGGTTCTCGGGAGGTTAAACAAAGAGGCGAGGCTTCGCAAAATGTCTCCGAATTCGGTTTTTCCGGGGAGCGCTCCGTCTGTTTGACTGCGTATGACATGCTTAAGGTGAGCCTTTTAAGATCTTTTCATAGAAAAAATTTAGTACTGTCAGTACTTCACGTTATATTGAATGATAATTACTTACGTGTCTTCTTAAATTAGGTGTGCGTAATTTTTCTACACAATGGACTTGTGTCTTTGGCGAGCCTTTTCTAATCCAAAAAGAGCTAGCTCCCACTGAAGCAAAATACAAATGGTGTCGTTTGGATACCCGATAGTAACAATAATAACAACCACCAATTTTACAACAATAAAGATTTTAGTTGTGGCATTTGTAGTAGCTGCACTTGGTTAGTGGAATTCAAGCAAGCAAGCACGATAGGTATTAATTAAATGAATCTAACACGTTAGACAGGATATTAATGTACGTTCGCTTTTGTGTGTCTCCACTCAGGATCTCAATAATACAACGAAATTGAAGAAAAAACGCAACAAGATCCTCAAGATTAAAAAGAAAGCTGCTGCACTACCTGTACCTCTGCCCAAAGTAAGGGCCTTTCTTTTTTCGTTGAATTTGTTATTACCTATATAGTTTCGTTTATTTATTTTTTTATAAAACATAATACAATCGTACTAATACAAGTTGAAGTATAGCGATTCGACGTTTTGTAGTACAAGCTCAATAGGCAATTATTTTCAGGCTATTCCTTGTCACACAGCACTGAAACATTGGCCGGGCTAAGAGTAATGTGACCCCAAGAAAAGGGACTCATTATTTTGTGTATTATTATTATTGATAACGAAAGATGTATACCAAGGCTATGTGTCCGTATGTTGTCCCTTTGGCTGAGCTTGACTTCAGCACTTACGAAACCGCATAATGACCTGCTATAATTACAATATAAACAACTATGGTATACAACTTTTTATTGTCGTACGTCTGCCTTCAGGTTTCTCGCGAGCGGCTACAACGTGCCATTGGCTATGCGAAGACTACAAGTGAACTTGGCAAGTGGGATTCGATAGTAGAACATAATGAATCCGCTGATCAGATCTACTTCCCTCTTAATGATGAACCTATAAGGTATGTTAGTTGCATGGGAACATTTGCAGAATCGTGCGAAAGCGTTAAATGGGTTGTACCGTATATGACAGACAGTTTTCAACCATCGTAGTCGTAGCAATTATGGTTCTAGCTCCATGTAGCTTAGTCATCATATGGCCATGGTAATATGTCGGGACCATTTAACATGAGCTGTAGGTGCATACACATTGAATTTAATATGTGTGATACGACGTTGTTCCTCGGTAAGCACAATTTTATTGTTTTTGGGTAGTTAAATATTTTGATTATTGACTGTTAACTGTCCATATACTTCCGATTGCATTCGACTGAAAACAAGGCTATTTCAACTATTTTAAACAATTAAAAGTACCTTCATTTACATAAAGGAAAAGCGAAACTGCCACTACGAGAAAACAACGTCGTTAACGAGGCAAGCATCAAAAGGGTGCTTATGTATAAAACGGTAGGCGTAGTCGGCATTTATTATAGTGCAGAGCTATATATATATATATATATATATATATATATTGAACTATATCTATGAACTCCATGGAGAAATAACTAGTGGCTCCATCATTATCTTTGCAGGTTGGAGCAGAGTAATGATTTTGTCAAAAAGTTTAAAGCGGCCAACGATTTGGAAACGCAGGTTGAATCACTATTGTCCTCAAGTAAACATCGGCTCGACAAAGATGCCGCCTTGACCCAATTTGAGGAGGAGAAATTAAAAGTATTGTCAAAAGAGGAAGCCATTGCTAGGCTCAGGTTAGAGAAATATCACAACATAAGCACTTCATGTATAAAAGGAGTTACATTATTGCCTTTTCGAAAAATCTATGATAATATAAATACATAACACCATACATTTAATTTGCCATAATTCTTTTTAAGCTGTATGCGTGAATTCTTAAAGGCGTCTTTTACCGTGGCTACTTGCATTTCCTCCGCAAGTATTGCATAATTCCGTCTGTATTCTAGGGTTTAATCGTAATCCTAAACAAACAAAAAATTACTTCGCATTTCGCCCCCTGTTAGTCATTTTTAGGTTTCTTCCCTGTTTTAACTGCAGCTTAAGATAGTCCACGTCAAACAAGCGGTGATAGAAGCATTTGCTCTAATTGCCCTACAATTTTCCTGTCGAATTATGCTCATTCAAAAACTGTGCTGTAGGTAACTAGTCGGATTAGAATTTGTCGATCTGCTAACGTACCCTTGTTCCTCGTAAAACATTTGTAATGTTACTCTTCCTTCATCATTTGGGCATTGTCGTTTCAGTGAATTACGGTGCCTACGCGCTTTAATGCACTCCGAAGCTTTGCGAAATCGGCGCGTCCGGAAAATCAAAAGCCGAAAATTTCACCGAGTCCAACGCAAGGATAAGATAAAGGCTGCGATAAGAGAATTCGAACAGCTAAAGGTTTAAACCGCTAACTTGATTTAGTCCTTTCAGTTCCGGAGTAAACCCGTCCCGCCATAAGGCGATCATTCCGTTTTGTTCGTCTCGTCGATAATCCATTAGCAAGGCTAGATACAATGAGAGTGGGGCGTACGTCCTTGTCTTACAAGGAGTAAGTCAGCGAATACATACGTGTGAAAATAGTTTACATGAAGAAATTATAAAGAATGCTTAAATATCTGTGCGATTAATTTTATTTGAAAATTCCCCGGCTACTTTTGAAGAAATGGGGTTTGCAGCCACTGATTAAGTGCGTGGCCTTGTTTTATTATCATATTTACAAGAAGAATGTAAATACATTCCTTCACTATATTCAGTAATATGGACTCACTAATGCATGATCAAGTATATGAAGTCCTATGCCTCTGATCAATCCAGACGTTCCTATGTCAACATTTCAGATAGTAGATCCGCGGAAGGCGCTAGAGAAATTAGAAGAGTTGGAGCAAATTAGGCGTGAAGAACGTGTATCACTACGACACAAGCGCAAAAGTAAATGGGCAGAAAAATTAGCAAAGACCGGAAAGTTTGACAAGGAAGCTCAACATGCGCTTAGGTACGAATTCGCGCTTCATTGTAGCACTGATCGAGCTTATCAATGACGAGGTTGTTTCCTTAACAGCGTAAATCTATAAATGTGTCGTTATAATTCTGTCATGTTTTAATTAAATACTTTCAATGCGTATTAGGGAGCGAATTGAACTGAGTCGTGAATTAAAAACCAAAGTCAAGATGGACGATGAAGATGAAGATGAGGCGGGCGCGGATGAGCACGTCGTGGTAGGAGGAAGAACCAAACAGGACGATTTAGAGGAGGCGCCCGGTGACCGGTCATCGGGGGACGAAGAGCGGGAAAAGCTAGAAAGGTCGCTACAAGGAAAAGATGAACCGGGCGATGCGAGTGTAGAAAGAAACCCATGGTTGAGAAGAACATTTTTTGAAGAGATTAAAGGTTCGCCGGCGTCGGCAATCGGCGCTAGCAGTCGGCCCCTTGATTACAATATTGAAGAAAGCGGCAAACCCGTTAACGGTCTAAGAGAAGCGCGCCATTATGAAGGAAGAACCTTGGGGACGCCAGTAAGTAAACTTCAGAGTATTAGAGCTTAGTAGACATATTTGATGCTGACAAGCCGATGCTAGTTGAGTGACTATTTAACTGATAATGACATATTGACATTTAAATGCATTCTCTCTTGATTATAATACGTATCGAATTATAAGCATTTGTTTCCCGTTTCTTCTTATTATGTTTTGAATCATTCTCGTCGTAATTGGTGTGACTTAATAATTTGCCAAACTTTGCAGGAACGTATGAGGACAGTGGCTACACAAAAAGACAGTAATAGAAAAGTTTTAAATTGTAACAAATACGACATATCCGATAAATCAATTGGAGGTAGTAAAAGTCGCGCTTCCCGAAAAATTAGTAACAATTCATCGTCACAAAATGGCGATAACACTAATGAATCCGATGTGGAACTGATATTGGAGAGTACCCGACATGTGGACCCCTATGCATTTAATGCAGCAACCACACTGACGCGAGAACAGGTAGAGATCGAGAAGCGAGTCAAAGACGCACAAGAAGAGGAAAGTCGAATGGAAAGAAAGCGAGAAATTGAGGAAATGGTTACGCCAAGTGCCGTGAGTAGTAGTATGAATTTCGGAAAAGTGGCAGCCCTTTCCCAAAAAATGCATTTTCGGCTATTAATAACATGAATTGAAGAGTAGGTTTACATCTTAGAAAAAAAGGCTTTTTTCGTCATAAAGATGTTTTGCTTCCGCCCCTGCAATCCTGAGGTAATAATTAATGATCTTTCTGGACACTCTGAGCTTACATATTTCTATTATGAACAAATGCAAGAGACAAGCAATGTCATCTTGATTCCTTTTTTTGACCTCAAAGCTAATCAATCATGCATTTTAGGTGTGTATCGACCCGGAAAAGGCCCTTGAAGTAGGTGAAAAGGCTGAGAAAAAGCTGAAATCACGACTGCAACTAAATACGGCGATTGAGGGTCAAAGTAGTTCAGAGGAAGGGTCTGACGATGACGATGATGATACAGATAAGCAGAAAGCTAATGAAAAACGGCAACGGAAACTAATTCAAGAAGCTTTTGCGGGGGACGATGTTGTGGAAGACTTTATCAAGGAACAGAAGGTGAGAGGCACACTTATTAATAAATTAATGATTTTCTCTATTAGCACTGATTGATAGCCCAGGACACTTTCACTAATATTGACCACCTGATCTTTACTGGAAATTAGGTTACGAAAACTTCGATTTCGGGCTTTAGTATTACATATCGAGAGAATGCATAGATATTTGAAGACGAAGAATTCATGGGAAACTTTGATCAACGCCCTACTTTCCGAAAAATTTTGTTATGCATTTTTAACCTGATTTCTGTATATTTAGGAGAAAGACGCATTGGAACGTGCAGCGGAGCGCGAAGCTGCACTAAAAATGAAAGGTCTAGATGGCGACTGGGTTACTCCTAACAATATCCATCGTTTGGACGATCGCAAGAAAAAGTTCCTCGAAAGCCGTAGAAAGACGTTTCAGCCACGAGCTGCCATAATAAACGAAGAAGCCGATACTAAAGCCATACGACCCTTCAGAGTTTCGGACGTTCCGAAGGGTTTTACCCAAATTTCTCAATTTGAAGTAAGTATCGATAAGCAGGTTGTTATAGAGTCGCCATTTATACTCTCTCACTCAAAAGCTCACAGGGCATTTAATATATGAATAATGCAACTTTCAGAAAAAAACGTATCGTGTTTTTAATGTATTATGTTTTCAGGCGGTCCTTCAACAGCCTGTAGGCAGTACATTTAATACCCCCAACGCATTCCAGACCCTTACGAAGCCTCGTATAGTGACTGCCCGGGGCAAGATCATTCGACCAATCGATCATAACGCTCTTATAAAAACTATAAAAGATTTCAAACAAGATTATGTTCAACGGAAGGCTGCCAAATAGTTTAACTCTACTAAATATAAACCCTACTAAATACTCGTTTAAATAAATTTGCTGATTCATTACAGGTTATTCATGAGTGTCTTGTTTTCTGTGATAAATGTAGTTAGTAATTATTCATTATTTCAAGTGACCAACTTGAATAGTGAGAAAGCAGCAGCCCGAGTTACTTCAACTCTGTTCTGGCATAGCGGATGGCATGTTTATATGAAGAAGGTTGACATTTAATAAAAATGGAAAAGAGATTGAATAATAGACAGAATCTAATGAGACTAACATTTAGGCGTACACTTATTTTCGATATAAAGTGCGTGTCACATTTGATTATCAACAGCTATTTGTATTTCAAGCCAGAAATGAATAATTTGAAATTCATTTCCGCAGAGGCTCCAATTCTGAAATTTCCGAATAAAGTGGTTTATTGTCATCTAAGAAAACACTTAGATGAACTCTTTGTATACAACAAAATTTGCAGTGGCAAAAATAGGAGTCGAAAGGACCAAGGAACGTGGTTAATAGCTGAATATAAGGGGGCTACAGTGTTGAGTAATGAAAATGATTAATACGCAATTAGTAGATAGCCTATTATAAAACAGAAGAAATATAAAGGATGTACAAGAAAACGAACGCATTATAGAAAGTTTTGCCATAAAAGTACAGTAAAGAGCGATGATACGTCGTCCATAGTTCGAAGTCAGTGCTTCTGCAACTGTTGTGAGAACAGCTGTTCAGTATTATTTTTGTAGGTGTGAGCCTGTTGGGCTGTCTGTTTCTTCATACGGTCTCGTGTTTTTAGCAACCAAGTAGAAGATACCTGTTATTTTCTCATAATATAGTGTATTCGTCTCAATCGATTTGTCAAGTCATGTAATGCAGGTTCAGGATGGTGCGGCAGGAATATAATTAGCGATTTGCACATGCCAAGTAAAATATCTTTCACTTTTTGTTACCTCACTCGATTTAGGACTTTGCTAATTTGCATATATGATGTTGCGGTTACCGACTATCTTTGGTAAAGGGATAAAGCTTGAGCAAGCACACTGGAATCATAGCGAATCATCTAAAGAAAGGTCAACCATTTATCAATGTCTAAGCATTAGATGAGGATTGATCGTTTCACGATTATTGACTGGTTGATTACGCGAAAACGACAGTTTGCTGGGTTTCAAGTGAGTATTGGCCTAGTAAATAGGCAGAGGTAGGTTTCTATATAGTAGAGCAAAAGATCCGCAAAAAAAGAGATTCAGAACGACCTCGCAATCGAAATGGAAGGATGCATTTTAATGACCTAGATAATTCGACTTACGCCCTGGCGAAAAACATTGAAGTGTCTTTTGATATCATGTATCAAACTAAGGACATCAGGTGCAACGTCTCTATCAACGAAATCGAAAAAAAGCTTTCGAAGCCAACAAAGTTAAGAGCCTTACTTGGCGTTAATTTCCCCTGAATTTTCCCAGCAATGAATAAGCAGACCGTCTTCCATTTTTCTGTAAGAAACAAAGGTCATTCAACAAAAAATCATTGGGCAAAAACCAATGATGTCTTCAATGTGAGCAAAACCATATTTCTAAATGTTATCTTCGGTAAAATCATGCCGCCATGGTTTCCCGAGAGAGGTCAGAACATTTTTATGTCCTACAGACTCTTACAACATTCTAACAAACTATAAATGACTATGGTGTCTAATGGTATATGTGTTTAACAAAATAATTAACCCAATTATATAAGCCGAATTATACAAAAATACAGTGTATAGACGTATTTTGGGACAACACCTTTTTGTCTTCTAACAGCCGACTAAAATCTGTTAGATCATGGAGCGCGTTTTCGAATAGAAGTACAACACATATCTTTAGGCCAATATAAAGTTGCTTGCTGTTGCTGTTGAGTCGGCGATTGGAGATGTGGGGAAAGAGTTTTTTATGTGGGCTTATGAGCTGTTTAGAACTTAATTTGACGTTATAATGGATTAATTTCGCCAGTTTTAAGCGATTTGTAAAGGAATGCTAAGCGAGTTGTAGGTTTCTGTTATCGCTCAAAACGCAGTAGAATCGCAGTACTGGAATCGATAAGGTTAATATCGTATTTTATTTCAAAAAGCTTTCCTTTAATTCTAATATGGTATGCAATTTGAAATGCAGCGGTTTCTAACAAGTGGGAAGGTTAGGACGAGGCTGACACTTTACCAATACCCTATTTTAACAGAAAATGTATTGTAATACTTTCAAATAAACATAATGATTAATAGTTGTAAAATAGATTACAACACAGCCACCCGTATGCATTCCTTTTCTTATGATCTATACTCTGCTATTCGCGTACATTCACGTGATATTCACTTACACTCACATGAAGAAGAACGCCACTTTAAGTAATTACCATACAATCCTCACAATGCTATTTATAACATTTCTGTAATTAGTACCAATGTTATGCACTCATATTTGCAGCATGGTCGGCTTAGTGTTTCGACATCTTAATCATGGTAAATGTTAACTTCTGAAAAATAGTAAGAAATATTTTCCTCTTTTTTTTCTTTCACATGCTACATATTTTTATTTAGTTCGCACGTCTCTATGCGTGTATATACTGAGCCTCCAATTCGCGCTCGATTAGTCCTGTTGCGGCACCCGAGCGATACATCGTTAATAAATCGTGGATTTAACCAATCTAATGAACTTTACATATCATGCCATCTACCTCATGACGGATTAAAAATAAATGTTACACGTTGGCGCTACTTAAAAGTGAAATACGTTTTTTGAAGTGGTTTATTATTATCCTTTGTTAATTCATATTTTCTTTTACCCCGTGATGTTACGTTTATAAACCACGTCTTTTCAAGCGATCGGGATTGCAGGGATAACATTTCTGTAGTATTTCCTACCTGCGAAATGTTTGGGCAAATTGGTTTACACCAATCATGGTAACTAATTCTGCACTTTACTAAAATGTTCTCGACTGTTGTATAAACTAGAAAAGAATATTCATATATGGAGAAAATGGAAGAACGTACACTGGTGATATGGAGAGTCTGTCCAAACGTAATTGTTAAACAACAAACCCACACACAACCTAGAATGTATTATATAGCTTTGCTGTAAAGTACGCTACCTTGTCTAGCAAGTACGTGTCCAATCCTTCCGTCAGCTTGCGTTACATTTAGCTTAACCAGGTTTACACAGTTGTCGCTGATACATTTGGCTAGTATCGCAAGTACTTATCGTATGCACATTCACATCTTGGGTCAACTAAATGCCAACAGGTAAGATTTTTCTCTTAAAATTACAATGCAAGTAGCCTGTGTGATTCAAAATTCGTTTATTCTCGTTTGGATTTAGGTTGGTTTAGATCAGTTGTGTTTCTGGGCTGGCTTACACATGGGACCTGCGCATATTGCTTACCATAGCAGACTTCAGAGTGTGAGCGTGCCGGCAGATTTTCGCAAAAAGAAAATTTCAGATACGATAACCATTAGCAAGAGTCAGCGCTAGTCTAAGCCAGGATTGAGCTTATGAGGTATCAACGGTGCTGTATCGGCAATTTCACAATATATACTTCAAAATCTAAGACAAGGTGCTTGCCGCAGGAGCCACAAGGCGTCTAAACTACTAAAAGCTTTTCTGGCAAAGTAGGCAAAATGCCTTAACGGCCAGTTGAATGTTAGCACAGTAATTGACAAATTCACTTCAATATTGTTTTCAAACGTTCGACTGTTCAATACAACTTTCTCGAACCATTCTTACAGACTAAGTTACGTTTTCCATCCGTGAATGCATTAACTGCGACTGTCACGATTTGAGAAAACCAGGCGGGTAAGACTTAAAAAAGTATCCTACCCGATAGTGGCTTAATATAAACGACTACCATAGATGCGCGTCAATAGACAGTGGTTATCTGATTCGCAATATAGGGGTAAT
The DNA here is from genome assembly GCA_002081605.1 of Tropilaelaps mercedesae. Taxonomy (NCBI): domain Eukaryota; kingdom Metazoa; phylum Arthropoda; class Arachnida; order Mesostigmata; family Laelapidae; genus Tropilaelaps; species Tropilaelaps mercedesae. Next base: position 67,693 of record MNPL01001452.1, read on the forward strand.
TAGAATTAATTGCACTCGAGTTATAGACATGCACCTGTTTAGTTAATCGATGAAAGGTGGGTCATTGTATGTTAATCGGTAAAATGTTGGTGTAACATCAGACGCTATCCTAACTTTATGCGCATGAGATGTTCAATAAATTTATCGAACAACTTGTTGAATAACAGCTTGATTTTTTGCACAAATTTTAAAAAACCACAACCACAGTGGCAGGATGGTATCTACGAATGAAGAAAAATGCCACGTTCATGTAGATATGGCTTACAATGAAATGACTACTAACGCGTAGTCTTCCATCATGAAAAAGGTAAAATCTACGGTTTTGTCTTAAGTTGTTCAAAGACAACTAAATGGCAAAATAAGTCGAGATTCACAGAGTAAGACAGTTAATATATATTGTACCTCAGAATGAGTAAATCTGGTAGCAGAAAAAAAGAAGCGAGGGGAGTTGCGAGTTACAGCGACCACCACCGAACGTAGTGCAATAACCATAGGATAATTAAACATCTAATCATAAAAGTCACTCTTCTTCATATACCAATACATTTTATTGTTTTCGCGAAATACAAGTAATGACTTAAAATTCACTCCTGTTTAGGTGTACTTCAAAATAGTTCAATCTCTTTAGCGTGTGTGTATATATATATATATATATATATATATATATATAATAAAGCAAACTTTACAGCACGTCACCTATTGCCTATCTACTGACACAATGTCTCCCTTCATCGGTAGCTTTTTTTAGCTTTACAATTAGTCCCGTTAACGTTGTCTGGTCGCTTTTATGTCTAGTATAGCGAAGCACATCAACTCGTCGATGTATGAGGCTTTCTCGCCGATATAATACGTGTCGCTTCTTTTTTTTGTTGTCACTGACTTGTAACTACTTTATATGACGCGCAATGATCAAATGTGCAGAAGAATTGCTTGTGTGAAGTAATGACCTCATCTTGCATTATTGCGTTCCTAGGTAAGCGCTTCAATCATTAGTTAATTAGTGCGATCTCAACTGTTCTCAACCCAGATGTCGGTATGGTAGCTCTCACTTGACCGTTTAATAGTTCTGGCTACCTGTTCTGTATGCGAGATTTCAGGCCCAGTAGCGGCCGGCGCTTTTTTCAAAAATGAGAGATGCGAAACTCATAATAAGATAAAGAAAAGCGCAAAACACATTTATGACAGACCCAAGTCCACAAAGTGATAGCGCTTTTTTTATTCAAAATGACGAAGATATCAGCCATAGAGCCAGCTCATAGAGTACCTCCTGTTGTCTTTAACGTATACAGGTGTACTGTGGCGGGGAGGAAAGACTGCTTAAAAATATGCTGTTGGCGCTTTTTAAGCATCTTCAATAATAGGCTAGCGACTGAGATTGTGAGCTAGTCAGCAACAGAGTTCTGTATCCGGTCGTGTTTAGTAGGCCTGACGTAGTTCGTTGAGCATTTCCGTCATTCGAGCCAATTGTTCGCCCTAATTGAAGCAAACAAGAAGCCAAACATTTGGCGGAGCGAAAATATATACATGAGATATCTATTAGTAAGTCATTAGCAATTTGATGCACAACTGTGCATTGGTATTGTATGGCTTGGTTCTTATCATAATGTGATTTTACTCTCTCGTAGCAATACTAGTAATAATAAGTGAACAAAATAATGATACCTTAATACGACATTCTGAAGCAAGTCGTTCGTTGTCAAGACTCTTCATATGGGCTTCAGCTCGCAATAGTGTGATCTGCTTTTCTAGAAGGGCACGGTCTCGCTTGTGCTCGGTAACCTGACAATGTGGATACCCATTTCCAACAGCGGTCAAGTGGTGAATTTAAACGACGTTATCGATCAGGTGTGTCCGATATACGAAGAGGTGCGCCGATTTGATGAATAACGGTGAAAACGTAAAATGGAATAACGTATACAAATTAATATATGCCAACTGACCGAGCGACAAGCATTTGCTATGCTATAAGTCAAAGTAACTTGTCATCATTTCAAATAAAAACAAAAGTAAGCGAGACCTTCAACTCATTCAGCTAAAGCCATACCAGAGCATCGATGTGAGCCTCGTGCTTGGCCAGGAGGTCCCGGTACTCAAACGTCTTCTGCTCAATCGTGCTCTTGTACTGAGCCAGCATGTCCTGCTGGTCCGTCAGAACCTAAAAATGCAGAGAAAATATATTAGTGCACATTGATTGAATAATTAATAAATGTACGCATTGTTGCGAATCGCTATAGCATATTATTATTATTATTATTATTATTATTATTATTATTATTATATCTCTGCCGTAGCATAATGTATTTAATTGATAAAAGGCCATTCTGGCTTTTCCACACATTTGCATGCTTCAAATGTAAGCAAACTAATAAGACCGGAAAAATAGGAATAACTTTTTTTGGAAAACTATTTAAACATTCAATCAAATGGAACTTAAAACGTAGTAGACTTTGCCTGAAACTTCGGCGGTCAAATGTATTAAGCAACAAATTTATCTTCAGTTTTAGTTAAAATAATTTTCCACGAATGATATTATTAACTGACATTTTTGAGTTCTTGATTAACATCCTTGACATCATTCATCCTTGCCATGGTGTCTTGAACTGTCAATTCGAGGTTGTCAACGGTTTTTTCTAACATAGCATTCTTCTTTTTCAGTCTTTCGGCGTCAGCGGCCATTGAATTGCTTGTGGCAGCATCCTTCTGCAAGGAGCCCCCACTTCCTAGTGACGATGTTGAGGACCTGCGTGGGTAGTTCAGTTAAAATAGAATGACATGAAAGCAGGACACCCGGATCATAAAAACACAAAATTATATTAATGCGTTATAAATTTATTAATTTTTGTGAGTAAAACGCTTTTAAGTTTTTAATGCGTAGTGTCTATAGATGTACAATGTAGAACATATTTGATGCAATTAGTGCACATATAGCAGAAGGTTCGACATAATTCCACTGACGAATGCTCAAATTTTCCAGTAGCAAGTGACTGTTTTTTATTAATTTTAATTACGCTAAATCAGTATTATTTGAACTTGTGGTTCCCTTAATTTACCTTTTCTGTTTTGCGTTCGCTTCGTTAATGCGTTTAAGTAGTTCCTCATAGGCTCTGAGCGCGGCCACCGCCTGGTCGCGTTCGGCAAGCGCATCGCTCAAATATGTCCGCAACGATTCCGATTCTTTCTCCAGTTCAGTCACCTGAGCTCCCGTTGTAACGAAATCGATGAATAAAAACAGCGAAAAGGTAAAATCCCTATTTTTTTAAGTTTATCGGTTCGTACTGCGCTAATAAAAGTTGCCGTCAATATATGCAATACGTTGTATTTAGGTTTGCATGTTTTGTCTATCAGTCTCTCGTGTACAAAATGAATGATGATGAAAATGCACATTTGCGTGTGAAAATGTATTATCCTATGAAAATATATATATATATATATATATATATATATATATATAT
>MNPL01001453.1:0-17613 GCA_002081605.1 Tropilaelaps mercedesae
GTATATATATATATATATATATATATATTGTATATATATATATATATATATAAGGCTGTGAATTGTATAAATGAATGTCCCTCTCTCCATTGTCTGTCAACTCGGCGTTGTTGTTCTCCACACAAATCATGATTACCTTTGTTAATACGTATTGTTTCTCACACACATCAGATTGTTGTTAGGGAGATAGCAAACGAAACAAAAAGAACTAAGACTACACAGAAGAGGGTGCGCCGCGCCATCAGCTGAGTCAAGCGCCCCAGGAGGAGGGCGGAGCGGGCAAAATAGCGAGCAGGGACTAAATGGGAGTGGGTGGAGAGGCGAGGAGAGGCAACTATGTATAAAGTAGTAGCACAGGCGATGTACGAGCAGGTGGGAGAAACGGTGACATTTTAGAGAGCAGGCGGGGCGAACAACGAATTCGCCGCGGGGAGAAACATCAGGACGCGTAGAGCGGCGACGTAACGACATCCGCGCAAGGCCGGCGCGCTCGATAGCGGTAGGGACGGCGATCGGTTGCGAAGTGGCCCCCCCGGCCGTGCAGAACGGCCCCACCCGCCTCGGCCTCCCCCGATGTATATGCACCGAACATCGGGAACTGTACCACCGACGCCGTGGCGTAATGACGTGATGACGGAGCGACGAATGCACAAGCGCTAACGGCTAGACATGTGTACGGCGGAGTCTGATTCGTGTGTGCTGATATTTTGTTCCTCCGATGTTTTCCTCCCCTTTCCACCCTCCGCCCCCCTCCGCACCCCCGGGGGACCCGCTTACGAGTGGGAACGCGACCGGGAGCGGCTGCGCGAGTACTTGCGGGCCGGCGAGTGTGAATAGTTAATCGGCGAACGAGATCGACGCGGCGAATGGCTTCGCGACCTCGACCGCGAGTCACGACCGGTGTCTTCTCGTACGCGGACGTACGACACCTCGCCCTCATGTGACCGGAACCTGCCGAACGACCGCAGAGCAGGAAAACAGCGTCGCGAGTACGATGAGGTTGAATCACGGATCAGGGTCGGCAGCAGGTGGGCGGGCGTTCGGGCGCACGGGGCGTGACGCGATGAATGACGAGGACAGATGAACGTAGAGACGAGTTGCGAAATCGTTAGTTTTACAGCGAAGAAAAAGCGAACAAAAAGCGTTCAAGAGGATGTGCACCTCTGGGTTTAATGCAGACCAGGGGAAATGTCTACGAATTATCTAAGACGAATGTCGAAGCAGTAAACAGGCCGTGATTTCGAAGATAGCCAAGAAAAATGCAGAAACTGCCAGACGACAAAACATAGCATTGTTGCTATAAGAGATCCATCAAGAACTAATGGAGTGCCCCATAACAACAAACATGGATAATGCCACTGGCTAGCACATTTGGGCTAACGAGGTACGAACCTGCTATCATCCAGCTTCTTGACGGCGTATTTCATGTCCTCGTACCTCAAGAACTCCACCACTCCGGTACCGTCCTTGTAGACATCGGCATAGCACACATCCCCCGCCTCGCGCATGTGATCCTTGAGGTCCTGCCAGGATCCCGTAGGGGGAAGCCCTTTAATCATGTACAGTCAAAGAAAACACGCAATGGTGAGCAATCACGTAACCATACGCACGTTTAGGATCGAGTTCAACGACTGACTTTTCATGAAACACGGCGTGGGCGAATCAATAAAAAGCGTTAAGTTCCGTTAGTAGCCACGTGGTCCTATGGACGACAGTCAGATGGCCCCTGTGCATACACTCGACCTGGCAGGCCCAAGGCACTGCTCCGCACGGCGACGTAGATAGCCGCTGGCACACATCATCACTTCCCAGACCGGCCCAAATCTCTACTCCATCATATGTTAAAACATATTACGTGTAAACGCCTCGCTAGAAAAACATGTAAGAAAAACATCGATAAATCCCCGACGGATGGGATAACAGACACAGGTGTGTGGCAGGGCCGAGTAGCAAGAAATTCTCACCAGATACGATGACCCGGTACTGACTGCGTCTAGCTGGCGGTCCCCGCCCTCGGGAGGGACCTCCCCTAGGTCGGGCCGAGTTTCCGCGTGGGAACTCCACCCGTAGTTTGTAGCCGTCGTAGTCATAACCGTCGCGAGCGGAAACCGCGTCTTCGGCGTCCCTGTAATGTGCCAAGATCACAACAAAGATGAGCTAACATTCGCTGAGCATGTTTCCGATGGAAGGTGAGCAGCGATTGGAAGGAAAGCCAATTCATCGAATTCAACACGAGATTACTGCTAATATCACTGATTCATTTAGTAGTATAGATGAATATCGGTGAAACCTGAATGGAGCCATCTGCAGCCCACAGACGTGAATGGATTTTACGAATTAACGCGCGTTTTATACGATAAGTCCGCCGTTGAACACAAACGTGCTGTCCAACGTGCGGCGTCGGAGGACCGTAATGCTTTATAGCGTCCACAACATTCACTGAACAACAACTTAGCACACCGTTCTGGAGTTCTCATATTCAGGCTGCCCTCTGGGCTTTCCCAGATACGATGGAGTTTCTAAGCGAACCAGTTTTAGCCTTTACACCAATTGGAACTGATTCCAGCTGTGCAAAACGACACGCGCAAAGTACTGCGTAGTTTGGTTTCTGTCTTCTCCAATAACCCAGCTGAATTTTTTACAGGTACCGGCGACGAATGTAACAAAATAAACAACGGTTACCCGTTCAGTGTCACTGCAATCCTTACGCTGTCCCCGAGCGTGTCCACAGACTACAATAACGCGTCTACCAAAACGTCTGCTGCAGGATGAGCTTTGTCTGCCTTTGGACAGACAAAGCTCATCCTGTCCTAAATGACCTCTCCATTTACTGACCACAGCTCATTCCTAAGACGCTCGAGAAAACCTCGCGGGCGACGTTAAACAGCTCGGTTATGTTTAACCCGCCATGTTATTCATATCCCGCATTATCCATAGCCGACGTCCGACTATTTTCAGAGGTTACGAAGAACAGCGTTCCCACTTCTCGAATAGGGTCGAGAAAGTTCGGCTGGACAGAAATCAGTACTGTGCGTAACGGCTGACTGAACAAAGCTGCCAGTCTTGATGAAATTATTCCGTTTTCGTTGTTTCTAATAAGCTAACGATTGTGGTAAAATGACCGGGCGCTCCCCATCTTTAGTCTGGTCAGCGTCGTTACACACTCTTATTCCGACCATCATGGCTACCGTCACCTTCCGCCATGCGCCTTTTGTGGCGCTCGTCTAATCGACATAAGAGGAGTTTTCCAAGTCCAAGTCCAGCTTAGAAACGAATGTTAACACGTGTCCGTAGAGTCGCCTATACGGTCCCTATACGATGCCTGTAGGGTGCCTTCTCTCGTAGACAAAACCGTTTCCGGAGAATTTCTTCTGTACGTCGTTTTTGCGTTAGGATTTCTTTGGATTTAGGAAACACGCTAAACGTGATCTGTTCCACGACACTAGCACGAAACATGTTAGCGATACGATGACAAACGGTAGCTGTTTGGTAGCTAGACATTTTATAAATTGCATGTTATGCCACGCTTGCGTAACGAATTACGCCCTGTACAGTTAAAGACGTAAAATAAATAGAGGACAATTCATAAACCGCAGACGTGGCCACCGCCAACACTCACCGAGCGTCTTCGAATTCGACGAAAGCGAATGGCGCTCCACGCCGGTTCATCAAATCGATCAATGTGATCTTGCCGTACTTGTAGAAGATGTCCTCGATGTCTCGCGTGCGTACATCCGAGGGCAAATTGCCCACGTAAATGCGGCGAACGTTAGCATGTGACATCGCTCCGCGTGGATGGGGGGCGCAATCTACTATACTCCAACGGGCTAACCTTCACAGCGTGCCCGCCCGCGCAAAGCCGGCGCCGATATGTACGGAACACGATAGCTTCCCAGGGCCCGGGGCAAGCACAGCAGACAGGTTTAAGGGAAACCTTGCCTGAGCGACGGAACGGGCTAAGCCACCGATTTCCGCACTCGTGTGGCGCCGCTCGATGGGGTCGACTCCTCAACCCGAACTCGATGCCGTAACGTACCACGAGTACAGGCGACGCCCGCTAGCTTAGCGACCCTTCGTCCGTTCGCACACAAACGATCGAAGCTCCTCCTCGTCGGGTCGGACAGGGTGTCTCACTTGTTGCACGTTATCGCGGTCACAGCCACTGAGCTAACTTCTGGCGAGGCTAACGAAAACAGCTAAGCCTTTCCAGGGGGCGCTGCGACGGCGGTCGAAGTGAGGGAGAGATACGGTAAACTCACGGCGGCAGTGGCGCGAACATTTGAAAATGTCCGAGGGGGTGCATGAATTTCGGCACATCGTGCGCAACCGAACCTTGACGACCGTACGCCGTGGTTCCTTGACGGGGGTGGGCGATTTATCGCTGGGGCTGACACGTCTCGATATTGGGATCATCGACAATATATTGTTTACATGGCAGCTTGCGATAATATCGACAAGTCGCGCCGAATAACATGTTCGAGGGAGGCTAAATTCGAGCGGAATGCTAGAACTGCTACTGCTACTCGATCCTGGATGATTCGTGAATCAAACGCCGACCCAAAAAGTCAACCTTACCGTACTGTCGTCGCCGGCTTTGCGAAGCGGTAAGATGACGATTAGACAAGAGCGATTAAATTTTCAGCCCGCCCGCAGCACACGAGAGAAGTTGAATCGAGTTGTTGACATGGGCGAATCCGAACTGTGGCGATAACTGTTCGCCAACAACGGGCGGAAGTGCGCCTTGGAGACAGACGATTATGAGGGCCCACTGTTTATCTCGGTCTCAGGTAACAGGCAGCTGAGCTGGTTGTAAAACTCCCGCCGTCTCGCGCAAAAACACGACGTAAGTCTATATGCCTCACAACCTTGCAGCGGCACACATATGAGTCGAATGGGTCGGATTTTATATTGGCCACTAAAAATCAAGGCCCCGCTGCCGCCAGGGCGTCGCTGCTACGCAAAACCCTCATAGCGTCGCGCTGACACGAGATACCGAATAATGATCAGCCTAAGATTAGTGCTCCACTTTAAAGGGAGCGGAGACGGGCGACGTCCTTCGTTGTGTGTGCCAGCCGTCTACAAGAAGAAAAGCGGACGAGCTGGCCTGCTCCAATCAACACGCGCGACAGGAGGCGGCCGACGCCAACAACACCCGCGATCGACGTCCGTCCGTCCGCCCGTCTCCCGGTCGCGTGGTCAGCTTTTTCACAGTCGCCACGCGAAACGCTTACGGTCTGCGAAATACTGCCACAATCGTCATGTCTGGGCGTTCTGGCGACGGGGCGACGGGGCGGCGTCCAATTGTTTGTTTGGACGGAGACAAAACACACACACACACACACACAGTCGGACATAGGCGAAGTGGAAACGCTAATTTCGCGGTCTTCCGCCGACTAGGGATTACATTGAGGAACAGACGAATCCCAAGTGACGTTTCCAAGTCGGCTTGAACTCCACACACAAAGGCGTCTCACGATTCGGCGGGCCCGAGAATGCCTCATTAGGCAGGGGTCTTTCGCTTCCGGCATATTGGCGAAGACGCGTCGGCTGACGCGAGAACGTCGCAGTGGACACACGTACACACGTTCTAACGTCATCTCACGCACAAATCATAATCCCCGGTTACATACATGAAGAACAACGACGAACGAAACAATAAACGCCGCCTTACGAGAGAACGCGAAGAACAGAGATTGAGGCACTTTAACACAGAAAAAAGAAAGCCAAATCCGCGAACTCACCTGGCGTCCTCGAACTCGACGAAGGCGAACGGCGGCCCGCGGCGGTTCTTCAGGTCGATGAACGTGATCTTGCCGTACTTGTAGAACAAGTCCTCGATGTCCTTCGTACGAATATCGGGTGGGAGATTGCCGACGTAAATCCTGCTGTCGTTTTTGTACGACATGGCGCCTCCGGCGATCCGACACGCTCGTTCAAAGAGTACCTTGCTCGGACGTTGCCCGAAGATCGACGCGTCCGTCGCCTAGCGCGCAACTGCGATGAAATTTCCCGACACCGCGATAGATCGCACTTGTTATACGGGCGACGACACGACGTCGACCTTATCGGGAAAGGAGCAGGAAAACTGCTAACCGCAAATCGTTTGTTAGTCGGCTAGCGGCCGCTGTCCGGGTGTGCGCAACGGCAAATTGGTGCCCTTTGGCTCGATGGGCGCACGCGTAAGCCACAGACGAAGCCAAACAACGGCCTAGGCCTAACCAGGGGGCGCTGTCCGACCAACAAGACGACCCGGTCGCCTTGCCAGACGTGGCGGGCAAATTCAAAACGTTCGATCGTCACGGCAGAGTTTAGCACGAAATGCTGTTAACGTCGCTCTAGTTTCCCATCAGGTCCGAATCAGGTGATTTGTGCGTGTAGTCTTCGTCGGGCCGGCCGTAAAGTTGAGCGTGCGTTGTGTTTGGACAACGATGCCGTGTTGACAGACGACAACAAGTCGGGACGAACCGGTGGTCCATGAAGATTGAAGATGAATAAAGACAAGGTGTGCGGCAGTCGCCTGTGGGTGACAACGGACGACTTAGTAGTGTAGACATTTGTTCTGCGTAGAGCGGACGTGTGTCGCTGATTTGGAATCGTTCGCAGCGGTCGGCGCCACGACGCAAGTGAGGTGGCTATCTTGAACGAAAGCGAAGTGGCACTTCAGAGACCTTCAGAGGCTGCCTAGAGGACAGCTACGACATCCGAAAGATAGTGAGTTACTAGGGAAGGGCTTGATTGTAGCGCTGAATGGTTGAAAATGGTTGACATGTTCGTAACGCTTGCAGACAGCCGGTGGTCAGTATTTTGGAGACTTAATCTAGTCTTGCCTTGCGTAAACTTCTGCACGGGTCCTATGGGAAGAAGTTATTTCATCCGTATAAATGAGCTGAAACCTCTGCAATTGACAGCCATACCAAAGAGAGGGGTAGAACTCTCCAGTGTTGCGTTTTTGATGACCCTTCAAATTATATTCTGATTGTTTATGAATCTTGGTAGACGGAAACGAAATGTTCCCTTCGATGACTTCAAAAAGAGGAAGCTATGTTGGCCAAGTCAATTTGATATCACTCCATTTTTTTCATCCTGATTTGGACTAATTCTGAGTGCAGAATATGTGTTTTACGCACACTGACAGCCCTACAATAGGAGAATAGTGGACAGTACACATTGGCCGTAACGTGGCTGGAAGGTGCGTGCTCTTGCAGCGTGCCAATCACCCTATTGCTAATCCAAACCCTTTGGCGGGTTTCTGTATGACCAGTTCAGACAGTTAGATCGAATCGCATGGTGAAGCTTAAAAAAAGTAAAAACTAATCCTAGACGAGCAAAGTGGGAGTGGGTTGCACGGACAAATTTGCCCCGCGCGGATTTATAACACAAGACTCACAAAGAGGAGCCTACAAACAAATCAACTCCGTAAGCGATATGTGCCGAAGGGCCTTATCATTCTACGTAAGGGCCTACAGCAAACGCGCAATAGCGCTGCCTGCGGTATTGCTGTTCTGTGCCAATTGTGAGCCGGTTTCCTCCAGCCTTGTTAACCGGTTCCATTCCAGTTGCAGGCTTTTCGGTGCTCTCGATGAGTTGGACCACTGGAGCGATGATGCTGCCGCGCAGCATCCAGTTGCCGGCCGTGCTACAGGACGCGCTCACCCTGGGAGCTTCCACCCTGAGTTCGGCCTCGTCCGCCGCCACACCGGTGCACGTTCCCGATGTACCGGCCACGGTCGAGCAGCAGAATGCTGGTGTCGAGCTCATGCTGAGGAACTCCGACCACATCGATGATCTCTGGTATAGGTAATTATCAAAAAGTCGTTTGTCCGGTCGGTTGGTGGTAGCATCTGGCATTTTCTGTTAGTTGTATTCGGATGTTTTGGCCTGGGATATCCAGTAGGTTTTTCTGCTTCTGGTCGATGTATTACGCTTGTAGGAGTCCTGCCAATCGGCCAGCCAGGCTTCAAGTATTCAATGATTTTCTCAAAGATTTAAAGAAAATTGCTGATTTTCTGAACGTTTTGCCAAACCTAGCCATAAATCTATGGAGTGGCGATTGGGAATATGGAGTTACGCATTTAGCTCTGAAATTCACTGAATAACGCATGGAAAATAAAAATAAATAACCTGTTACTACTGGCTCAGCGTTGCCGTAATAATATTGATGTTAATTATTATTATATTTCAATAGCTGCTAATCGCCTACGTGTACTATTTCGTGTAACGCCGCAGAACTGAATTAAATATTAAGAAAATAAAAAGGTGTGACTCTCATATTGCCGAGCTCTACGCCAACCTCGAGATGAAGCTCGCTGGACTAGCAAAAATTAACGGTGCGCTTGCTGCTATCGAGGAGATCCAAGTGCAGGCTGCGAAAGCGAAGTTGCTAATGGCGAAGGTATGTGCACGTAACTCTCAGCGTTGTAGCAAATGGCCCATGAAACGGATTGTGCAGACGAATATATAGACACCCCTCCAAACGATGCTTTTTCAAGTGGCGGGTTAGAAAAATAGACCGACTTATTGTAATAACACTCTCATCACACATGTTGATCTCCCGCGCCCAGTTTTGATTGTCCACTTGTTTCCAACTTCGGCTATGTGTCACCTTTAAGGCGACTACAATCTTTCTCTGATATGAGTACGGATATGGCAGTTTTATCGTGCCGACAGAAGTTTCAATTACGTTTTAAGTCTAATTGAGTTGAACCTCGGATAACACGATTACCTGACAATTGCTTCTGCGCTGTCCATAGGTGGAGCAGCAGTTGGGCGATTGCGCGGCTGCAATGTTAATCATGGACGACACCAGAGAAATGGTTGAGGCCAAACAGCGCCAGGAGGCCGAACGAGAAGCCCGAAACAGGCGGCTCCAAGAGGAACGCCGGAGAACATTCGAAGAGGAGTTTAAAAAAGATCTTTTCCGATTCAAGGTAAGCCGTACGAGTGGTATGCACGCGAGGGCCTGTCCAACCGGGAAGCGAAATGGCAGAGGAAGGGATTACGAGGGAAGATTTCAGTTTCGTGTTTCTGTTGGAGCAGAAGTTCTCTGGGCAATGACTTAAGCGGTTTCCTCGAGCAGTGCTCGCGGAAAATTAATGCGACATCTACTGTTCGTCACAATTCATCTTGGTAACGACGAAGGAGTGGTGTTCAGGTCGTAACACGCGCGTTGCGCAACAGCATGGGTCCGATTTTGTGGTGTAAGAGTGTTTTCTTTATCCATCTTAAGATCTAGAAATTAATCCGTGTCGAGCGTCAGCTGCGTCAGAGCGTGAATGAGCTGCCAGACAACAAGCTCAAGCAAACAAGCCATATGAGGGTCTATCCTAAAAGTATGAACTTCGTGCGCCGAACAAAATAGTGAAAAGCATAAGCCAGTTTGTTTTTACGGTTACTCTTAGTCCAGCAGCCGATGTAACGCACGTGCGCTTCCAACGACTATGCTAAACTACAGGAATTAGCTAATCGGCCAATCCATCTAATCAAATCTTTCTGACGTTGTCCACCCCTTAATCGTTTTGTCCGCAGGAAACTGGTGAAGTGGAGACGCCACTCTGTCATATCGCATCGCCTTGCGACCTATCAGAGATCAACCTTGAACAAGACGAGGACGATCAGCAGGTCCTGAGCCTTTTCCTCGAGAGCAGTGGCGAACACGATTCTGATGACAGAGACACTGCCTCCAAAAGGGACTTACTGGGCAGGGCCCGCAACAGCCTGGAACCTGTCATCAGCCCGAGCCAAGACCTGAGTCGAGTAGATGACGAATTATAATGGCTGCCTGATAAGGCAGCGGGGGCCGGAGGAACTACCCAATCGCTCTCCAGTTCATGTAGTCATGAATAATGTAACGAATGGATTGTCAGTCTGCCCCTATTCGAAGCAAACTGTCCTTGGCTAAAGGGAGGGAATAAGCGTATAGTGCAATACGATAGGCGGCTTTGTTGCGTGAGATGGATAGAGATGTAGGTGTGTACATGTATTTTTGATTCTTGTTTGAAATTGTTTACATGTGGCTAAGGGAAGTTAGCGTATTAAATGTAGATGGCGGTCGGCGTTAGTCGCTTTGGGTGCAAGCTGGCGCTAAGAACGGGAGTAAACTCTCGGGGCTGGTTTTATATTCGACGGCTGTTGTCTACTCGACCACAACTACCTCTTGAATGTCAACCAGAAAGATTTACCCGGCTGGGCCGCATAATTTTTCTACTATCGAATGCCTGTTTCTAATAAATAATAAACGACCACAATTGCTATGACGATCCGAAGACTTATGTATTGTGAGTCTCATGAGCTCAAATGTCGCTCCGGCTGTCTACGTCCGGAACTGAAGCCCATATCCGTTTTTCTAGCATCATTATCCACGGTAAACTCCTTGACCGTCTCCTTAGAGATTTGCATTTAGCACAGCCAAACAACTTGGAGATACTGTCTTAACAGATGTTTCAGATAAATAAAACCAAATGATATTTTCGTCCAAAGCTTCGTTTGGAAAGAGCGAGATGTGTCGGTATGTTAGTGTGGAAACGTTAGATGTCGTATCGAAGTTGTCGACGGTACAAATATCAAAAAAGGTTGTTCCAATATCCGCGTTGTCGAGTTGCTGTCAGCTTGCATGGGTTCAACCGAATTTTGGTGGCTTCGACAGGAACAAAAAAAAAAGCTAAAAATGTAATTGAACAAGTGTCGGTAATTTATTTACAACGCTAGACATTATTTACACAATATAATACAAAATTGATTTTTAAAAAAATCATTTATCTTGTGACGAGTTCCAGGGTGTAACTTTAGAAAACATTGGTTTTGTCCGTTGATGGATTCGAAATCAAAATAATGTCTTTAATCAACGGCAGCCGTGATTGATGATTACGAAATGAGCTTGTGGAACTATTGTGTCCCGTGCTGCGTCCGAAAGTCTTGACGGTGGGGACACGCAACAGGCGATCTCCGATTAATGTCCTTCACATACTCTGATTTTGTACTGCGGTGAGTAACGCCACATAAGTCTGCTGATAAATAAAGAATTCATGATCTGACCTTCTCAGTGTTCGTATTCGGCTCAAAAATCACACGATGACTTCGCACTTTACTGGTTTCTCACGCTTTCGGCAGTCACTCAATCGTACCTCATTCATTTCGGGTTGTCACCCAATCTTCTAGGCACCCGTGGAGAGATCGTCCATCCAATACTCATTGAATTTATCCGCATAATACTTGATCCGTTAAAATGCTGCTTGTTTAGGACGGACCATTTACCTCGTACACCACCACGGTGCTGCTTTATGGGCCCGTATAAGCATCAAGGTCAACCGACACCTTATCGGTGCTCTTTTATAGGCCCGTCGAAGCGTCAAGATCAACCGAACCGCCACCGGCTGGACGCCACCGCGCGCCGACCTACTCCGTCTTCGTCTTACGAATACCGAAGGCGGTTCGCGCGTATTTGACAATGCTGACCAGTGACAGCAGTACCGGGAGCATCGTCGGCACGAAGAGCGGGACGTAGATCGCATACTTCTGATCGTCTGGGAAATAGAGGAGACCCAGCAGGGATGGATCGAAGAAGGCGCGCTCGGCGGTTGCGAAGGCGGTCTCCGCGGACGCCAACGCCGAGCCCAGATGGCCCTGCAGAGATAGCGCAGGACGAAACGGCAGGTTAAAACGCAGGCGGAGATATGTCCTCGTTTTCAGTACGGGTAAGACGCTGGCTCGCGGGTGGAAACAATCCAGGGGATGGTTTGTAAAGAGTTAGGAAATAGCGGGTTAAAACTGCGCTTAGTTCCACGGCGCTTACGCTCAGCCATCGCTGTGTATTCAAACCCGGTTGAGTTTACCGTTGGACGGCAGAATGTCTAATGCTATCGAAAGTGTAGTGGTAATAGAAAACGTGGTGGAGTGTCTTACAGGATAAAAATTGGATGTGCCATTGCTAGAAAGCATGATACTAATACTCTCAGTGCACCTTCTTAAGGAAATGGTGTATTAGCAGGTATGTTAGGACATTTTTTGCTGTGACTATATCAAGCTTCTTTGTTATGTTTCTGTACTGCGATGTTAACGGGCCTCTTACACGCGTCCTGCTGCATCGTACGCACCTGGGCAAGAGACCGAAGGGCTCGCTTTCCAGACGTCACCGACGTTTCTGTCTGAAATACAGCTCACCGTTGAAAAATATCAATGCGAAGTTTCTGCTCAATGGGATCTCTGACCCTTTTTACAATACTCTCCGAATATAGAACAGAACGAGATTATAAAGCCACATGTTCGGATGTTTGTTTTAATCCCTATTATCACCGCCTGCCAGCCATCTCAGCGTATATATCATAACGCCAAACAATAGAAAATTTTAAATGCATTTCGAAACACTTCGGTCTGCATATGCTTGGGGCAAAATTCCTCTCATATGTTGTCGGGCTCTTTTATATCGAGTTGTGCTTATGCTATTGAGATGCGTCGGTCGTACACGTGGTAGGCGTCACCGCATTTGTGTCAGCCGACCGACCTACTCACCAGTTGTCCGACGTTGTCGTTAATAACCATGTTTTCGATCGTCGTGAGCAGTTGCGCCAAACTGTGCAGGGTCCTCGAGGCTGCGACGAGATAGTCATGCGTCCGCCGCCGCATTAACAGATCTACCTCCCAGTCGGCGACCACCGGGCCGTCACGGCGGAAGTGCGAATCAAACTCTGAATTTCGCGCGGGAATACCCAACAGCGGACGCAGTTGGCTGAGGAATACCTGCCAAAACGGAAAGACAAACGTAATAGCGTCACTGTTTTGTGGTAGGCCATTAGCACGCCTAGCGAGTCGATGTGGACCTCTTTTGTTGTTTGTGTAACTCGAAGCGGATCGTAGCCAACCAGTTCGTATGTGGCTTGGAACAGGCTTAGGGGTGCGGAAAGGAATACCCACCTGGAAGATGATTCGATTATCGAGAAGAACGTCGATGGGCTCTACGGGCTGTTCGGTTTTCGATGTGTTGTAGCCGACGTTGTAGAACAAGACCCCGCCCCAACGAGGTGATATGAACGCGTTACTTTCCAATATTTCGCCTATGCGAACAACAAGAAAAGGTAGAAGAAAAACGCTTTCAGGTTTTATAACATCAGCATTGCTCTTTTATCGATAATTTACTTACACTTTTGTTCTTGTATAATCATGAAAAAAATTATACCTAAGTAATAGTAATAGTAATAGTAATAGTAATAGTAATAGTAATAATAATAATAATAATAATAAAATATATATAATGTATGGCTCATGGAAATACATGGAAGATATGGTACAATCCGTTATGCATGTTACAATCCCCGTGTCCTGATTGCGCCTGCCAAATCGATCAGAGAAATGGGAAGATAAATAGTTGTCAAAATGGGCAACATATATTGACTGTGATGAACGCAGAGATAGGCACAAGATACCGAATGGCTACTTTATAACCTCTAATGCAACTCCGTCCATATTCAAGAATCCAAGCTTATCAAAGTCTGACCTTGCTCGTCGTAGATATGTAGAGGTGAGATCGATGGGGGCACGATATAGACGAAGAAGTTTAACGTCGGATTGAGCGACACCTATAAACAAAACGGCTATGGTGAGTTTTTGGGTAAAAATATTTCCTAACTAAGAACCGTAAGAAAATGACCAATGCATCGATTCATAAGGCTCAGGCGATTTTCATAGGGTAGGTTCTCGTAGTGCTATGACCCCAGGCTGCATTCGCTTTACGAAACTATCGCTAACTATGCCAATGACTGGTATAGTGTCATCTTTGCATTAGTAAGTTCCGTAGCAGAGTCGCACAAGCCTGGTGTGTTTGACATGGATCGAATTAGAATAAACCTGCATTTCGTCATAGTTGGCGCCTTATGCCTCTAGATAGATGTTTGAAAACCAACAGCCTTCCTGGCACATAAACTGGTGGGTACCTGTCCTGGTAGAACCTTCTCGAGTTGGTTGATCAGGAGCGACAAGGCGTTGTGCGATATCCGGAATCCACCCAACGCTGCGTCCTTTTCCACAGCCAGATTGACGCCGTGGCCAAATTTAAACTGCAACAAAGTTGAATTCAGCGTCTCGCTTCTCTCCTTTTCTACCGCCGTGGATCTACATAGCTCGCCTTCAGTGGCACAGGAAAATAATTTTTCAGATTCCAAAATCACCGCACCAGTTTTCTGGCTTACTGTGACTGGGAGAGTTCAATGTTGAATATTTTTGGCCATCATTTAACCATTATCATGCCAGGTTTTTGGTTTATCTAGGTGGCTAGATCAATATGCTTATATAATGCGTCTCTGTTATTCGACGTGGACGAATTTTTCTTCTCACCTGGCTCTTCACCTGGAGCTGAACAACGTGCTGCAATTTGGCGACCACGGGTCTCATGTAAGATTCGTAGCCGTCCTTGCTATTCCATAGCACCTGGAAACAATTTCGATAACAATTCTGCCGTTGTATGAACACAGCTAACTACTGTAACGTGTCCTACGATATTTTTCTATTGACAGATATATTTAGACGCTAGTTATAACAACAACAATCATAACTTAGGTTTCAATATAGTCGAGGATGGTGCATTGCGACCAGAAAGGACACATTGGTCACATCCCTACCTATGGAGTTTGTCATACGAAACAATTCAAAACCGATACCGTTGAAGTCCAAAATTGGAGAAGTTTAGTACTCATAAAAGTACAGGAATATGTTAGCTCATGTTCACACTGCAAACTCTCACCTCAACGACTATTCTGAGCTATTGAAACAAAACAACATTTGAGATATGGGGACAATATTGCCCTAAATCCACGGGACACTAAAATATAATCGATCTTGATTTCCGCGCGTTTGTACTTTTTCGCTGTAACTTCTCACTTTCCAGTGTGGTGTAGCGCTATTAGCGCATTATGTCTTTGTGCCACCCACAATTTCTGTGTTTCCCAACCATCCTGAGAGAGAAGCAAACATTTTCTACAGAAACATGTAGAACGCTTACATTTGCATGTTGAGGTTCAGGCACGATACAGGAAAGGACAACGTCAACTATGGGCGAAGCGTGTAACGCCCGCTGCTGCTCTTTTGTCGGCTGTAAAAGCATAAGAGTTTTACAATATTGGTAAAATTTCGCTAATTATTGATCGTATGACACTGGAATGCTCCAAAGGAAACACATCGGGTAACATCTAATCGTAAAACTCCTTTTCGATTTTACTTGTAAAAATTGTCTTCCATCCCGGAAGGCAAAGTCAGGGGACATTCTCAGTTCACATTCCAACGTTACAATGCTTTGTCGGTTCATCCCCACCGCACGGTTGACAGCAAAACCAGCAGAGAATCTAGCCGAGTAGGCGACATCGTTGAGTCTCAAAATCCACCTGTTCTTTCCGTCCGCGACTATAACGCTCCAACGAGAACTGCCCCGCCAGCCGTGACAGTCCAAACGAACTGCTATGGGCAAAGCCTCCGTTTTCTCTACCCCGTACACTCACCCGCTTCCTTTCAATATCCGAGAGCGGCGCAAACACGCCTCTAAGGACATCCTCTCGAACGACGTTGTACACCACAGTGGTGACGAGATGCCGTGCCGTTTGCTTTGGATCGGGCTCATCCGACCGTACGTACACCGTGCGGTAGGCCCCGATAATGCGTCGCGGATGGGCGGGAAATTGGCGCGACAGCACGACGACAAGGTCCGCCGTCAGGTCGGCCGTGGCAGATCGGAAGCTTTCGTCCAGCGCAGAAAGGCTTTTTGAGTTGGCGATGACATCCTGCATCCCCTTCACGGTTCGCTGAACCGACCAGGAGTAGCCGAACATGAGGAACTCGCTCTTTGCGTTGAGGTTGGCCTGGCGGACGCTGTTGGCCTCGACGAGAGCGGCCGAAAGCGCATCCAGGTCAAGCTGCTCGTCGTCGACGTACAATGCGACATGGATCAACTGGGACACCTGTACGAGTACAGTTTGTACGGAAGTACGGAAGACGGTTCTTAGCGCCGAAGTGACACGTTGTGCCGTGTCGAGTACACACTAGCTAGCAGTATTTATAAAAACGAAATAGGAGCTTAGGGTTAGAGATTCGGAGCAGAGAACAGTCTGGTTCTGTTGAATTGCGCCGTGGCAACGAATAATTCGCACTGTACGTAATGGGAATGGTTAGAAGCAACCTTTCTTCACCACCTGTGGATACATTAATCATCACGTCAGTCACATGATCGTATCTAATGTTAATTGCTAAAATGGGCCAGCTACGGTCAATACTAACGTTGCTGGAGTGGAAATTCTCGATTTGCTCGAACGGTATTGCTGCCCGGTAAACTTCGGTGGTCTTCCACCAAAGCGGCAGTCCTGCCACGACAAAAAACAAAATGTATGATATCGTGGCCACGACTGTGAAACCGTCTGAAACATGCGACAATAAACACACTATTTGGATATGAAATTAGATATATATATATATATATATATATATATATATGAAATCCCAAAGTGGTGATATTTTTTCAGGTGTGCATGATATCAGTTGTGTTTTAAATTTTTTTAGCTTGTTTTTGTTAAAATTAGTTCAAGTTGGTGGATGTACCAACCGCTCGTTACATCTTGTTTTGTTATATGCTGATTAACCACGTGAGGATTCTTCCTAGTTTAAATCCCACATTTTTTTATTCACGCCTCCTTTGAAATAAAAAGAAAAAATATCAACGATATTCAACACAAGTGATTTTATTAGTTTTAGTATATATATCAAAACATTTCTATCAACCTATATATATATATATAAATTTCTTACAAAAACCAGACTTAACAGATGCCCATTTATGCTACTCAGCTCGTCGTATTCCGCACGTCGTTCACCAAACGACGTGACACAGACTATACCGAACAAAGGAATCCAAGCGTTCACAGGGCGTCCTACCGGGGAAACAAAGCAGCTCAATATTTCTAGAGTTCAAGGAGTTTATTTCACCAAGCACCTCCGACTCTTCCTAGATTTGGAAAACCATGAAAACAGAGGTGATGTCGAGCTAGCCCTCCAAGTAAACCGAAGCCGATGTTGCCCCATTCCCACGCTTTGCTAGCACAAGTCGGTCGGGCCTCCCAAATGAGAACGAGGCTAAGTGAGTCATTCGAAGCTTCTTTGCCTTACCATTTTGGCCGTATTTCGATTTCGAGCAGCCACAGTCGACTTGTTGTTCACTGGAGGTCGCCATGGTTGTGACAACAGATGATCTGAGCTCAGTTGTTAGTGTCCCAGAAGGATCCCGTGGTAGACAGGTCAGTGTTTAGCACCAGATAGGCGGGTGAAAAGTTTCATCCGCGCGCGACATAACGAAGCAGTTTGAAAAGCTGTTTCACCATTGGCTGATACGAAACCTTCGTCAAAAATTGCTTGTTCTAGGGTCGCATACTAACTTCACATACTAAAAGTAAAAACCAAAAAAGAATATTGCCTCGTGTATGATGAAAAAAAGATGATCTGTCCATATTAATCATGACTAGACTTCCTCAATGCGACAATCTGTCATAAGTATCACTTTACAACAGTGCTGCAGTGCCAATAATATATATATATATATATATATATATATATATACACAATATACACATATATATATATATATATATA
>MNPL01001455.1:0-15170 GCA_002081605.1 Tropilaelaps mercedesae
TATATATATATATATATATATATTCAGAATTAATGATCGATTGCAGTTCAATAATAAACGACAATGCATTACCCAATTTTTATGAGCGTAGCAGTAAAACTCTGAATTTTAGAATTGAAAGACAGCGTGATATAAAAAAAATATTATGTGCCGCAAATGTAGCTTTACGTTGAAGGTGAAATGCTGAATATTATGAAAATTATATTATTGTTACTGGTATCATGATTCTTACTGCACCGGAATTAATAAGTAAAGGCTACTATTGGCCGACGGAAGAATAACGAGTGTTTCTTTAAATGTTAACAGCAACGTTAAAAATTTACCGTATGGTCTAGTTGCTTCATATCTATGTATATATCATAGGGTTGGTATTCGCTCAGAATTTTTTCTTTGCCAGTTCCGATCCATCCCGCGCATAGTGTTAATCTGCCCTAACCATTCTACCACGCCTCAGTACATAAAAATCATAGGTGAGTATAAATAATTATTATAGATAAAGTGTGTTATAACCGGGACGTCGTGGCTCTGCATCAGTCGTTGCAAATACGGCCTTAACATTTTTGCTGATGAGTAGTGCACAATTTGCTCTTTTGTTACCGGACAGGCATTAAGTCCGTACTAAATAATGAAACTTCTATACAACAACCCTGTCCGGTCAAAGCTTGAACGCTGCAGTTCAACCGCGGAAGCACAAGAACACAACAAAATTTTTTTGTCGAAGAACGGTTTGACTCACCGTTTATATAAACCTCTCAACTAAAATTTTACGCGACAGGTCAACGCTGTCTTCTTGCATGTTTTCATTCGTAAAATCTACTGAGGACGGTTAAGGAACAATACAACTGTAACCGAAGTCAGCATTTTTGAGATTGAACCAGTTTTGATAAAAGCCAGTAGATTTTTTAGGTTAGGTCTAAGTTGCCGCTCGCAAACACAGATAGATAGCAACGGTCTGTTTTTTTTAATAAAACGTTAAAATAGAATTAAAATATCTGATCTGGGAAGTTTTATTCATTGAGATTTATTCACGGAACTACAGTTTCACAAGGCTTATGTTATTGCTAACTAATAAATTTATTATTGCTCACAGAGTCAGGTAACCTTTAGACCATTTTGCAGTAAATGGCATTACCAACATAGTCGCACGACCGGACGTACGTTTTTTGACGGCTGTTATTGCGAAGGATATATCACTAGGCACAAATCCTTTTCGGTTCTGTAATTTTAAATGTAGTGTAGATAGAATTAATGCAATTTAAATGGAGAGCAACCTGGAACCTCAATATTTGGTCAGGCGAATAGGATCTCAACTCTAGGGAGCACCCGCAGCGGAGTCTCTGCGTCGTGTGTCAAGAATGGTCTATAACACATCATTTAAAATTTTGTATTTTCTGCTAATTCTATGATGTTATCGTCGTAGGCATTTTCCAAACTAGAAATTCTGCAGTTTAGAACAGGTATCAGCAGGCAGATTTTATACTTGCTGTTTCCCATCGATTGCATGATTGCATAATATTTTGGAGATTATTGTCACCAACTGATCCCTTTATCTGAAATTCTATCAAAGGGTTAAACTTGAGCATTTAATAAACGGACATATACTCATTACCGATACACTAGTTGCATTGGATGAAACTGAACCATTACCAGAGAAGTTCGGAAAAGCGTTACACCCGCTTTATTTATACTATGACAAGCCCAAATATCTCGAAGTGTTAAGTGTTTCTTTAACATTCGCAATATGTGCGATGGGTTCCGCGGCATTTTATGAAAACGAATCCTAAACGAATTAGTAGGAGAGACGCGTGATCGGCATATGTTACCTTATAAAATTCTTCGATGTTTTTTATCAAAACAAAATTGATTAGAAAGATGAATATAAATGGACTTAAAATGAAAACTGAGACTAACGAACGTTTACCTTCATAATTGCTGATACTCTGTTACATGGCTTAACCCTGTTGCCTATTCACCAAATTGGAACGAAATCAAGATGGAACTTCCAAATACTCCTCATCATTTACAGAAAGAGGAATGACGTAGACAACTGAAGGCAGCGGTCACCTTTAAAAGCACATCTAGGCAGAACCACTGTTTTTGACAGTGAAAGCAACTTTCAGTTATATGTCAAAACTTACACAGGAGAGTTTGACCAGCCTCAGGTAGTCCCTTCAGTAATACTTTTTAAAATGGTCATATCTAAGTCACACACGCTAGTCATCACCGGTGTTACACATCTAATCCAACACGCCAGTCGCCGTCCAACCTGCCAAACGATATTTGCTGCGTTCCAATGCCCACGTGTATTTTCGCTTCTGATAGAACACTAACAACATTGATAAGGACTGGATGCTAGTCGTATATAATAAGCTTCAAATACTTTATGTCTATTGTTTTAGGGCTGATTATCAGCCAACATTTAACGTTACGGTCTCCCTTTGTGCATTACTTCATAAAACGGACCCCATAAATGTAAATGTGCAACGGCGGGGCTCGAACCCGTGCACCTATGTGTCGCCTACGGTCGAAAGTCGCATGGGAATGCGCCAAGTCACCGAGCTTCCAAGGTCTTGAGAGCGAGAAATGCCTTACGCCTAGAACTTGAATTTTGTCAATTTTATGTTCTAACTTTGATTTCAATCAAATTATAATCTAAGCTTAGCATATTATTCTCACACTCTAAGCGTGCTCATAAAACAGGCTATTTTACATGTTGCGAAATATGCACGTTGGACTTGCATAATTAACTTGAATGCGCTGAAACATCTATCCTTACAAAACTTAAGAGCCATTCCTATTTCTTATTAGGTAAAATATTAATGCCGTTTATTCATTGCCTGGAGTCAATTGCTTTTGGCGGCGTATATTTCAGCAACAGCGTAAATTCATCAAAAGGGATACATAACTTATAGATTCGCTCAGCAATCTTCCAGTGTACAATAAGTGCAAGATCTTCCAATGCATCTTACATTCATGTCAGTTTGCAGATTTAGCTTTTTCTAGAGTCCTCGAAAAAAGCGTATTTCCTGCGCCAATGCGGGACCGCTTTAAATATAATATTGGTGAAGATTATAAAAGATATTCAAGCTAGTGAAACGTAACATGAAAATGTGCTCACGATAATCTGTTGTAACTTGATTGCCTGTGTCAGAGTTAGTTAAGCTTTAATGAAATTTGACAAGAAATAAGGATCCGACAAGCGGGGTTACGAGCAGTTTGATTTTTTAGATAAAGCCTATGAAATATATTTCTATTCGAGTTTGCTCCAATAGGGAAGAACGGTAGTGATCGAGTTTTGTTATTTTCTGTACTTCTTCACGGTGTGACTGAGTTATTTCCTTCCTTGGCAGGGATGATGGAAGAGAATTTGCAGATTTGCTTGTTTGAACCATCAGTAAAGATGACTTGGTCGCCAAGTTACCAACTGGGGTAAAACAGCCTTGATATGTCCCTACGGGTTTAGAAATTGAGTCGAGCGTTGTACCATGATCCTGAATTAATCGCTACTGCCATCAATCCAAGCTAAAATGAACTTACCGCCTTACACGCTAAGCCACAGTGTTTCCGTTCATTTTAATGAAATTGCTGCGTCGTACATAAACGCTCTGACTTGAAACTTTGGGATTAGTTCAGAAGGGCACAAAAATGTTCCACAGCACAATTCTCACATTACGTAAAAGATCTTCTAGTGTGTGCTATTATAATAATCAAATTCGTATTCTTAGTGCTATAATTACAAACGTGAGAGATTGTCGCATTTTGATATGGTGGTGACTGCTCTTGGAAAAACTAAGATAATACGATTTCTTACTTAACAGTAGCATTCATTTTTGCAGATATATTTACAAAAATTTTGTTTACTCTAGCCTTATTTCTGGATTAAACTAGCCCTCTTTAGTCACTCTGAAATTTGGCATAAGGGACCTTTAGGCATGCAATTAATAAGTGGAAACGGTATTCTCTGCAGAACGATCCACTTCTTCTTTTACATGATCAAGGAGACATTAATTTTAGTTCAGCTAATTCTGACTCCGTCGTAGCACTGTTCTTTCTTCTCAAAATTTATTCTCTTCCCACCCGAAGACGTGTACGCCCATTTATTAGGAGCAACCTTTTCCATAACGGTGACACTGACAAGTCGAGCTGCGATTTGAGCTCAAAGCGATGAAGGCACAATATAAATAACTGCTACTAGAAGATACCTCCGTTCCTCATGATAAACTCGCGAATCTCGTAGAGCAATTCCTTTTTCACCGAATCGGGGATGATGCTCCGTGCCTTTGGCATCAGATGGGTGTGTACCTCGTCTACGTTAACATTGTTCACTCCTGAAGATCACATACGGAAGCAGATGAGATTTGTTCACGGCGAACAGAACAATATTCTTGATTATATACGGTAAGAAATGGTTACGTAAATAATAATCTATTTCATCAGTTATAAGTCATGTATTTATCTCAGAATATTTAGCAGTCTGTAAACGAAATAATAGCAAATAGATATTATTCGAGATAAAGCGCATCGTGGTCGAGCTTTTTTAGACGAAAGAATATTTTATCTAGTACCTCTCAGAAGGTTAAAATTATACAGTGGCGTTCGTTACTGTAAAATATTGTACTTTAAATATTGACTTACCTCTTTCTTTAATGAATTTGCGAGCTTCTGCTTTTAGTTCGTCTTTCCAGCCGCAAGAAACAAGTCTAGTTTTCAAAAGCTCCCGAATCCGCTCTTCTTCACCACTTTGCACCAGGCGCGCCTTAACTCGTTCACTCAGTTCAGCATTCATTATGCGCGGATATGACGCGCTATTGATTGAACATAGTTAAGAACTCAAAATGTGCATTTTGCCATCACCACAATTGGCACAAGTAAATTCACTAATGGCGAATATGTTAACTTCAGCAGTAAGACACATGCATAACGAGAGGTTCGCTACAAAAAAGGCCAGTAAATTGAGAAACCAGTGATTAAACTATCAAAAATAAGCAGCTATAATTTAAAACCGATCAAATAGACTGTGGCAGATACTAAACGAAGCACATCGGATGTGGTGATTCACTAATCTACTTTGTTCGTTGTATTAAAGTACCACAATATTAAAGTTTCTGAGTAGATTTAGATCTGAGAGATAGATTTCTGAGTAGATAGAAAAAATGCGTAGCTCTCATATTCTTTATTTTCATTAATATTATTTTCCTTGTTCTTACAAGTATAATGGTTTAGTATAACTGTAAACGTCAGCTTACCAGTGAGCCTGACAAGCATTTGAACAAGTTTAGATCGAGGCACAAATAGGTTAGTATTATGAATTACATTGAGAGCCCAGTGAATTCTAACCCGTCAATTCTTATTAATAAGCAAGCAATATGGAAGTTACCTCAATTTACACAGTCTAATTGAAGATAGAGACACGGAGATGATAGTGAATCACACAGATGGAATTTCTTCGTGTACCAAGCACCCAAAATAATCTGATGTTCTAACTGGTAAATAAATCACAACTGTGTCGTCTGCTAACAGTTAAATTGCGCGCGGAAAGATCCGATCAGCCAAGCACCTTGCATTGAAATCGACAGGCTAAAACAGGAGTTATAACATGGTTCACTGTGGTAAGAGAGCAAAATTTTTTACAGGTATCTTCCTTTATCACTCCAGCCTAAATGAACGCGGTATCACACATCGGCAATTTTCCTTTCGTGCTAACTTATGAGTTGACTACGGCGCCACCATCAGCACATGGACCTTCTGTCAAAGTTCATTAACGAAAGGGGACGTCGCGTTAAGCAAACACAGCGATCGGTTCTTCAAATATGCAAGGACACAAGGAAGTTGTTCAAAAACACCGGCTTGAAAATGCGTGGTTAGGAAAGATACGTCCCTAACCTGGCTTATGGTGGTCGATCCGAAATTTTGTTTTGCTTAAGTGTTAATGTTGCTTTGATGTGGCAACTGCGGTGAAACACATGTTATCCTGGTCGTGCTCGCACACACACAGACACATATATATATATATATACGCATACACAAATTGCTGGCTAAGGTTTTTTAAACTAATATGCGTGAAAAAAGTCAAAAATACGAATTCAACCGAATCTCTGCCATACTTGCAAGACGTACTAATTCGAAAATGCTGGGTCCTACGAAAAAACTAGACAGTCTTACATCTTTTGGTGGACTTATTTATACATTTAATTTGTACATGAGTATTTAGTGATTGCCGTATGTATTTCACTTAACGAAAAACATAGGTAACTAAAATTGCAGCAGATGGTGCGTCCGTTCTAACGAGAATAAACGGAAAAGAATGGGATTGAGCCATCAAAACACACAGCCTAATCGCTAAAAACTAATGGGACCTGTAGTAAGATACTTGAGGTACCATTATTTTTTTAACTTCATTAATCCTGCCACATGGATTCATCTGTCTGGATGCCACACGCATTAATCCTGTCGATATTAAACTTCCCCGTGGGGTGTACTTCCGATCTTACTAAATATTAAACTGTGACGCTTTGTTGACCACTCGAATTAACATATGAATTTACATAACCATCCATATCTACATTCAAATTCTATGATACTGGTGTGTTCATATAGTTAGTGTCAACCCATACCGCTCCTTTGCGAAACATCCGATGGGCGTTTTCTAATGCCCACTGAACGAGCCATTGATTTTGACACAGTTTTCCATTTATAAGATGACTTATCCACCGCATATTAACTTATTCAACGATACTACGTAACCAATCATATCAAACGTGCTAGCAAAGTAAAAATATATAGAGTTGAAAAATGACACGTCTATTACTGAATAAAGTGCAGTCCTAAATAATCCTCATTAATTGAGTGATGAACTACTTTCATAATTGTAAAAGCAATATGTTGTTACTCTTTTTACTCTAATTTCACTATTTTTATGGATCTTGACAGTAAGTTAAATAATTAAGTCAGCTTTATCACAGCTTGTATCTATCTGAATATTTTACTGCTGACTTATTTTTCATTCCATTCATTTTTATTCATTTATTCTTTGAAAAGGGCCCGAAATCTAGTTTATTCGATAACCTTTACAGTTTGATTTAAAAAATACAACTGAAACCTAATGCCTTTAAAGTCACCTCAGAGTGTCTCTATTTTTTCAGGAATGTTCAAAATTATCTGTTACCCTCATAAATAGAATCAGCGCAGTCACTATTATGAAACTAATGCTGCACTAAAAAATATAACAATATGAATATAATCACTCCTAATGACAGCAATTACAAATATTCTAGATTAAATGCTCTATTATAATATTATTTTTACATCATAGGATGTAATGTTAATACAAACTTATTTCAATTTGTTTCAGTAGTCATCTTTTCTCCATTATGCTGCAATGGCTTTCTTGTGCGTTAGCTAACAGTTTAACATTTGATACACCACGACCTAATTTTGTCATCAACAACTAAAGACAGCTCGGTCCTTGCTTCCAAATTGCTTATTTGATTAGTCTTTGGACCAACGTGTATGCTATGCTGCTATCGGACCAACTTATAACTGACGTCATACGCTATTAAATATTGTGTTATATTCGTCAGTCAATTTATATTTCGTCCGTATCCTTTTGGTACTAACATGGAGTTACATATGATAGCGCCGTATGTATATGCTGATTGAAAGTATTATTGAAATTATAAATTGTCTATATCGCGCTAGTGTAATAACAGGCGTTTCTTCGTGTTCATCGAATTAAATGTAGAATATTCCGATAGACAGACACGACTACAATACAAATTTCAATTCATGTTCAAACAAATATATTATTTAAACGAACCGTTACGCTGTAAAGTAACCTGATAATGCGCACTGATAAAGTAATGCTTTAGACTTCTAAGACCATAAGGAGGAGAAAAGATAAGGAAATAATAATATCTGCACTGCAGCGATAGCACTGCTAGCAGGAATAACCGACGAATAAAAATTTTGTGCACAGTTCAGGATAAAAATTTAAGTGATGGCAAGATTTTGTAGATAGAATTTCACGAGTGATGTAAGCTAATACTTAATGTAAAGCTTCTGATACCACAGAAAAACGTAAGTTTCGGGGCACAAGGTGTAACCCTAGCATACTTAGGCAATATTGACTTCTTCGACAAAAGAAATGATAGCCTTGATTCCCAGATTGGTGCTCATGTACTGGTCTATTAGGCACAATGAATAATTATAGGAAATTAATCGAAGTGTCGTGGGCACCCTATCAGCCACAATGGCGTCATCGTATACAGGATCAGAATTTATAGCAATACATAATGATTGAAGCTAGCGTTCAACATTTCACATTTCTGACATGAATTGGATTCTGGTAAAAATCTGATGATCAGTCAGCAGGAAATAAGAACCCAATTTTTAAGGCAAGTCAACGTATTGGTGAACGATGAGATATATTTGAACGAGAACAATTTGACTTAGAAACTCAGGCACTAAATATATCGCTAGAAAATGAAGCTGACAAAATAATTCAGCCATTCATTAAACAAGCTTTCGAATATCGGAAGGTTGGTTAAATTAACGAAGCGCAGTATGGGCTCCCGTGGAAACGGTTCAAATTTTAGTATACACAATTGCACAACAGGTAGTAATGTCAACACATTTCTGCGACTCGAATCACTACTCGATCCAGAACTCAAAGCACAACTTTTAAGGCCACTACGGTGAAATAGAATTTAACCCCATGCAAGGTCTGCTAAAATAAGGCGAGCCCATTCATAGTGATGCATAATTGAGCTTTGTACTCTGGAAAGAATCCGCTCAATGATAACACAAATGATGATTAGCACTTCCTAGTGAACATTACAGTAAGCCTTTTGTAGCACAAATGGCCACAATAAAACTCGAGGTAAATTGAGCTGGAACAATTCATACTGCTAAATGTCCATGCAAGCTTATTTTCTAGTTTTTAGCGTTTCGAGGGCGGTACGAGAAATAGAAAGATCGGTATCAAACATCAATATCTGTACTAACGGCTGGAGAAATCAAAACGCGTAAAAATATTGTACTGTGACAATTTTGTTTTGCACATATACAATTATTAAGCATAACGCCAGCAGGGTTTGGACGCTTTCAAAAAAACCGAGATCTTGTGCTCTTGGTTTAGGTTGCTAAGAGCAATCGTAGATACCTCATTGTGATATTAATGTGACATTAACTAATTAAAAAATGATCATTTTAATTCCTTTCATACTAAAAAATAATCATTTTTCCAAAAGATATAAACCAATCTGGCCTACGCCGGTCTGAACTCAAATCATGTAATGATTTAATGGAGAAACAATCCACCTTTTAAAGCTTCTTCACCTTAAAAGCTTATTAGTTCAACATCGAGGTCGCAAACTACTTTATCAACATGAACTTTTTAAAATAATAACTTTGTTATCCCTAGAGTATCTTTACCTTTTATTTTAAATCTAATTTTCAAAATAAGGTTATTTTTTATTTTTCTATCGCCTTAATTAAAATCATTTATATTTTGTTATAAATAAATGATTAAAGATTTTTAGGGTCTTCTTGTCCCATTCAAAAATAATTTTTTTTTGTTTATTTAAAACATTTTATAAAATGTTTTAAATAAACAACTTTTACATAATAAACAACTGTTTTAAACAAAAAAAGCTTATTATTATTACTCCATTCTCTTAGCACTATACTTTTGCACTTTATTTACATTCCTTACAGTATTTTGGGAAAAATTTAGAGCACGAGTTCTTGACCTACATTATTTAAAAGAACCCCTCATCAAGCTACCCATCAACGTATTTGTAATTGGTAAATTACAAGTATTTTTCTGAGCACATATTTCTACGGCCTTGTATTCTGAAACAACTTACCAGCAACATCCATGAGAATGTCGGCTACCAAATTGTGCCTGTACAAGTAAAGATGGTACGCCAAGAGATCGTACCGTAGTTTACTATGGCATGAATCTACATATATGTGTATATATGTGTGATATATACACATATATAGCTCAAAGCAGCCGACTGAAGCAGTTAAAAGACGTTAGAAAAGTACCAGACAAAAAAAGAACAAGTTTGAGACACTCGTGAGCTTTTGACTGACAGAAACCATAGATTCGTACTTTCCTTTTGTGGAAAATAAATAGTTTTTTAGTGAAAGCCCAGTAGCCGTCTGACGCTCTCAAACATTTGGACCATTACGTATTCACCACATCGCGACTCGTACATTGTTGTCTGACCTACCTCTTTGTGTAATTAGTTACGAGTACCCATTAACGTATCAGACGTAGTTGGTAAGCTTTAGACTGCTCAGAGTAAATCACAGGAAGTGCAGCACCTCATTGCATAAAAGTAAACTGCGGGTTCCTTCTACGATGTTTTCTATTCATCTCTACGTCAGGTCAAAATCGTAGAGTTCTTAATAAAACATTACAATTGTTGAAATTAGAGTCGAGCTTGCCACGACTGAAGGATATTACAGGGATTATTGGCACCTTTTGGCCTCAAAAAGACACGATAGATTAAAAAATGGTTGACCTGGCTTCAATATAAGAGTGAACAAGAAGCCGGAGATGCATAAACAGGATGAAAATATCAGACTCCATGTTTGTATTTGCCACAGAGGGAGTTCAGCATATTCCAATAACTTTTTGTCCTTTTTTTCACCTCTATCACCATTCACTGACATGAGAAGATGATAAGGTGACCAATAGTTTTACGAAGTCATAACCTCAGAAAATCAACCTCATATGTTCGTACGAAGATAGTCACTATGGCGAGGGATTTGTAGAAGAAGCGATTCACGCATAATGCATTTTGAATGAACATGAAAATCATCTGAATGAACAGTTGCCACTTATTGACTTCATGTACTAGCTTTTGTAACCTTTTGATAAAATGTTGACTACAATGTCATCCTGGTTCTGAACGTGAATTTGGAAAGACTCATTAAGTAAAATTAATGTTTCAATCTATCTTTTATGCTTGTTGTGTTCTGCTGAACTGTAGTGGCCATTGTCTTATATCTTATTATAGTAACTAAAGCTTGACTTATCAGTGACCCTGTCGACAAAGATAAATCATTGACTAGACTAAAATTCCGTCTGTGCAAACAATGAGCCATTGCAGCTCCGCAACGTTCAGTCTTATTGTTCATTTAGCAGTGCCATGCTTAAACCACTGTTGATTCGAAATATAAAAAGCAGGAATCTTTCATTTCATAATATAACACCAAGCACTTCTCTTAGCTCATTCTACTGTCACGAACCACAGGTATATATTTTCGGTATTAATAAATCATGCCAATTCAATTTGACTGCCGGTATACCGGGGTAGATGATTATGCTGCCAGCCTATAGATTCCAAACCTCGGACTTAAACTCCCAGTTAAAACACAATAACTCACTAAATTTCCTTGTATAGCTAATACCAACGCATAAAGCTCAGGTTCAAAAAAGTGCGCGTATTCAGATGCTCCTTTGGTGACTAGAAATCGCCAGATCATTACATACAGTATCTTTAGTGAGAATACTCACCAGATATACTTAGGGAGTAAAATAAGCTACATAACTGCTTGTTAAGTTTACATTATCATACTAATTAGGAATCAAACAGGATTGAGGGATGGATTGTAGTTGTCCGTCTTTGTTATTCAGTGATATGCAATCAGTTTGTTTGATTCATACTTTAATAGCATGGTCGTGGAGGTTTCAGCTAATAGTTTATATCAGGCGTTAAATGTCGGCTGAGAGTCAGCCCCGAAAAAGGTTTAAGCATATATTGGAATTGTTCTCAGATAGTGTTTCAATAAACTTGATGTCGGCAAGGTAATGATTCCAATGCAACGAAATATTTCTCAGTATTACCTGCTGTCGTTGTTAGAAATCTTGTTAAATTCTCTGTCTGCAGTTCAGCCCAATATGCATTTAGTGAACTAATACGTTTAGGTAAACAAGAAAACGGAGTTATCTTAAGCGAGTATTCTAAATTCGAAATCTGTCCCATTACGGGGAGTGCCAAAAGATACACGTCACATGTCTTGAATTCCAACATTTTTAAAGCGAAATTTCCGCCTGACAGTTGATTATTTCACAGCTTATCGGAACAAGGCATCTATTTTATTGTCAAATATGCTGCATATATATTTATATAGAGCCGGGAAAGGACTTCTAATAATGATCATCATGATAGTAAATTGGGAATTCCAATAGTTCAATGCGACTACTGGGACAACAAGTTATCTGACGCGTTGCAAAGATTGTTTATGTAACCGCTGCAAAAAAATGGTGAAGCCAATGCTGAACTAAAGGGATTTATCACTTTTATATTCTAATATGGGCCCAAAATAATTCGTTCGCTCCTAGTTTGGCTGAATGCGTCGCCGACTCTTCATGTTATGAAATGAGCAAATTGTTAGACACTTGAAATACTGCTGAGAAACCACGTAACAAAACACCTGCTCTTAAAACATACTATCGCCATACAAGGACAATATGTTTGTATTTTACTACTATATTTAATCTATTACTATATGCTTGATATTAGCAATTGAGATTTTGCTCATAATATCTAACTCATCTGTTTATAGGCGTTTCGTTGTTTGAGGAAGTACTATGAAACCCGACTGTGCAAACCCGACATCATTCTCCCAACGGATAGCGAACCTCGGAATCTTCTATATGTTTTCGACAGCCGACTTGGTACATTTCTGCAAGAGCGAAACCCCATTGACACGTAATTATACTGATACTTATCATTATATAATTCATACTAATAAAGGGAACTTGAAGGACGAAACGTTTCAAAAAGGAGAACTTGAATAACAACATAAGATCCTAACAGAAGCTATGGATCGTATTTGGCTGTTGAAAATCACGGGCAAAACAAAGCAATTTGTCAATTAAAAATATCACATAAGTAGTTCAAGTCATATGCCTAGCGTCACGTAGCCTATCTACTCCGTAGCAGCATCCATTAAAAAATCAAAACTTCCAACCACGCCTTTTCCCGATGGTCTGAAATAAGTTATCCTCAAAGACAACCATTGAATTCCGATTTGGCCATCAGTTTAGTGATTTCTTAATACAGATGGGTGAAGCTAGAGTGTTGTGTTCTATGCGTGTTTTTCCTGCTACATCTCTTTCCTGTGCTGCTTCTCTAGAATAGCCCTTTTAATCTCTTCTTAGCCCTTGACAAGGGATCTCAACCTCTAAGGTGTTTGTGTTGCGATATTACTACTACTTCCAACGCGACAAGGACGCCAAGTTGCTTAAATGTTGATACATTTCTACCGCAGCCTTCCTCCACTTGTTGGGATCTCTTCTTTCCAGCTTCCAAGTTCAAACGGAAAATATGGGAGGATAGCACCCACGCAAAATCGCGTTAATTGATGCTACCCGTTCAGATATTTAATAGCCTCTAATTGATGGAAGGTTTTGGGTAGCTTCGCGTTTTGACCTTATCTGTTCGAATGATCCGGGCTAGAACAAACCGGCTACTCTTATTCTATGATCTACCATAAAAAAGACACATAACACTTTTTGAAGCATTACTTTAATGTGAAGTTAGGTTTAGGGGTTGGTCACTGCTTCTTTTGAGTATTTGCATCTAAAAAACCGAGCGTTGTAACCCTTCGGCTGACAATTTCTTTTTTACTTTTTGCTCTTTCATTTAAGTAAGAAAGATAATTATTTTTGTGATACTCAGATGCTTTATTGCCATATAAAACTTTCACAACTATGGCCCAAGCATCGGAAAAATATTAGACATCTTCAATGCTGTTACGGAGATTTCAAAAAACCCTTCAATCGTACATTTGGCATCAGATCCGCTTTTTATTGCGTCTGATTGAAGTTCTCTTACACTATAGTGCTACTCAGCAAAATATACTGTATAAAGGCGAGATCATCTGTTACACATTTTGTATTTGTATACCTCGAAGGTTTACCTACATTTCTTGAGTTCTTTTAACGAAAACTAAATTTGTACTCTTCTAAATTAATTTCAACACACAATAGTTTACATTTGCGCGTGGTATGTAGCTATGCTTTTTTGCTTATAACAATTTAATTTAGACCTTGTTCGCCTCCAAAGAGACACTTCCAGCCCGCGAATTCCACGTCGTCAATGGTCTTTACGGGACAGTAAAAGTACTTAATAAAGTCATTTTTTTACTTTCATACCAATTTTCAATTTGAGTAATTGGCACAGTTACTGTTAATCAAACCTCTTCAATTGAAATTTCACTTTTATGGCAAAACTATTTGTAAGATTGTCATTTTTTCAAAATACTTCCTCGGATACCATTACGGTATCATATAGAGTAGCGTGGCCTGTATTTTTCTCTAAAATAAAAAACAGAATCAATCGTTAGGGCTCGAGGCACACTGGCTTATAGGAGTTTGTGTCATTAAAGGTTTATATTAACTTTGTTGTTATTATAAGGGCTTTTTTAATTATTAAGAATCTAAGCAACGCAACGCAGTGAGATCAAGAATCGTACTCAGTATTATCTCAAAAACGAACCAGTATATAAAGAATAATATAATAATATATAAATGGCCTACAAATAGCTATCCTTAAGCATAAGAGAACAATAGATATTCCATTTAATGCCTCTCTGTGAGGTACTTAATCCGTGGGTTTCATTTAAAAAGTTGTGGTCAGTAAATTATTCTAGGGGCGTTTTATTATTCTCTCTCATCAATATGATGGTAATCTAACGAACTTAAAAGGGGTTACCATATATTTTCTTCTAATTACGTGTATGATACCTTTTTTGCATATACTCGTACTGCTAGTCCAATCAAGCAGATAATTGAAGGATTTTTGCAGCAAATGGTAACTAGCTGAAAAAGAAAAATGTAAAAAACGCCTCTATCACTCATCCGTTAACTGAAGAGGTTTCGTAGAACCATATGTATTCAAATATTTTGACGCGCAACTTTAACAGATACTTCTTCATGAGAATATCGTTTCCAAAAACTACTTTGGGGTCCAATAAACAAATTAATTAACTGTCAAAAATTGGTAGTTTAAAGATAATGTGCTCATTGGCGCTTAAATTTGATAAATAGTAGTAAGGTTCTGTAGTGAGAAGGGATGGCCGCTACAAGTGAAATTTCGTAAAAGAGATGATAAGTCATATATATATATATATATATATATATATATATA
>MNPL01001459.1:0-19131 GCA_002081605.1 Tropilaelaps mercedesae
GGATGGTAAATAGTCCAACTGGGATGGTAAATAGTCCAACTGGGATGGTAAATAGCTCAACTGGGACACAGCGGCGAGGCCCACAAGGCAGTGCCGTCGGTTTACGAAAAATTGACGTAGAGCGAAATGTTTCGATATTTTGGGAAACATTATAGTTTATCCGTGATCGTAGCCCGAAAGGCCACCCATAAACGTGGAGGGTCCAGACAAGGGCAAACGATCGATTCCCTGCTTTAATCTAACGTGGCATAATTTCGAGCATCAGATACAGCGAGTCGATAGCCCCATAGTATCGTCTCGGTTCTACGCGGAGGTCCGTAGCGGATGCTTTCCCATCGAACGGAAGCGAAGTGCCGCGCGTGATGCCACAGTTCGGGTCCACGATGAAGCATTCATGATCAGGCACCTATTCTCGACAGCCGGTGGGAGTAGATCGCTAGAACAGCGACAACGCTGCGGTAGTTGTACAAGTTACTTCCAGGAGGGCCGCCTTAGTGTTCGGTTCGCTGTCTAAAGCAGCACATTTTTGAAATCTTACTGCACACGCAGCTGTGTAGCCATTAACCCACACACTTCCAAAATCTGCCGACCGAAATCGTCCCAGAATGTACGCACAGACTCAAGGTGACAGACCGATTTACGGCGTTGGGTTCGTCTCTCTACCTGGCTCTGTAGACTGGCTGCACATGTAGCCTCTCAAGCTGTATTCGTCAGCCAAACGGAGTTCTACCCCAATATGGAATGGGACAGCTTGCGGACTATGGGACACAGAGATAGCGAGAAAGAGAGATAGAGAGAGGAAAGACGCGTAGACGGAGAGAAGGAGCATAGCGAGGGAGAGAGGAGGGAAAAAAACGGAGCATAACGGAAAAAGCGAGGGCGAGTTAGATAGGAAAGTCGAGCGAAGGCTACGAGTAAAACTGCTACTACTGATGGACCAGCTTGTCAAAACGAGAACAACGGTACGAGCAACACAAAACGGCAAAAAACAGAGAATACCGGTGAGAGAGGAGAGAGAGAGAGAGAACTGACAGGATCGGACAGATAAGCTAGCAGACCTGATGAACGGGCGATGATGGCCGATGACGAGGTCTACGGCCTTCAGCGCTATGATGGTGAGGGGCATTGCGGGTGGCGATGAACTTTGAACGGACGGGAGGGCGAATGAACGACGAAATAGGTCGACCGCAAACGACGCCTACCTGGTCCAAACCTTTTCTTTATGGGGCTTCGGGTACTGCTGACGGCACGACCACGTCACTACAACGCCATTCAATGACGAGTGTGTGCGATACACGAATTCACTAAAGGCCCGTGTTTTCCTCACTCCAGGATTCGGTAACGGGTAAGACATTACTTCGATACAGCTCCAGCCTAAACAATCATCTCTCTAAGCAGGGGGCGTCGAGCGCCGTCAACGAGCGTAGCCCTCATAAAGACCTTTACGACTTTTGCGGCCGGACCGCTCACCGAACGGCCGACTTACTATTCGGCTACTATGCGGAGAAGGCGACCCCCAGAGTTGCCACGCGCGAAGGTGTTCCGTCTTTACGAAGACTCGCTCCCACTATCCACATCCTGTGCACATCCCAAAAGTGGTCCCGAAGCCCCCTCAAGGTCCAGTGGCATCAGACGAGATGGCAGGTAAATCGACAACAATAACGATAATGCTGATGCTGGCGATGACAAGGTCGCCGTTGGTAACGATGAGCCTCCACTAATGCCTGATGGAGGAGTGATGGGTGGGGAGGGATGGAAAGAACGTGAGCATAGGCCGATGATGAAGTAGCGGCACTTAATAGTGGTCAGCGCTGAAACACACGAACAGAAGAGAACGGAAACCAGAAGACTTTGCTCGGGTCATGTTAGGCATTCGGGCTTACTGCCTGTTTCATTGTACACTGCCGTAATATCTGGATGAATCGAGAATACTCAATCGAGGAAGGACGGAATGAAGAAGGGTGAAAGCTGCGGCGAAATGTCTTTTGTATCGGCCGATGGGTACATTTCGCTGAACGCTGCCAGTTCATGGCGAATTTGTTTAATGTGTCAGAATACAACGCGACGCGCTGTCACCATTGACGCACCGATGCTGCTAGCGTCGCCTCCAGAACTTCGGTTCCGATATGGAGCACCGGAACCGACATTAGGATGCCCGGTGCGAACAAGAAGCGCTACATAGCGTTGATGTGCCGGAATTTAGCACCCCACAGAAGTCAGTAACAACATCGGTTTTCAAGGAAGAGCATGGGAGAGTCTGGAATCTGTTCGTAATGGTTCTTTTCATCCGACTGAGGATTAAATGACTGTGGTTACCCTGCGGGATGACGCCTCAATAGGCGACACGAAGCAGCCGATGATCCCAAGCAAACGACGATTTGCATTTTTACATGCAAATCAATGGCGCGCGGAGTCATTAAGATTCCTCGCCGACGAACTGGACGAAACGATGAAGCGAGGCAGCGGCAACGGAGCGGCGAGAAAAGAACGGTCTGTTCAGATGCGATAGGGAAAGTCTGAGGGCGACAAGGAGAAAATTGAGAGCAAAAGTGAGTGCGAGCGACCTAAAAATAAGCGTGAACTTTCGTAACTAAATGGGCCGTTTTCTAGCGCGGCTTTCGTCGCAGGGCTTTTTCAATGATGTAATTGTTGCGCGTATGGAAATAAATAAGTTTAGTTTAACAACTGCTTGGCATTTTGGTCATGCGCAGACATACTGAAATTGTATACATTTACGAAAAAGTAAACAGCAATTTATTTATGGGAACAATAAAAACAATATGTGATTATGTCATTCCTTTATTATATTGATCCTAATCATCATGTGCCGCTACATCATAAAAGTAAGAGTAGAGTAGTGGAAATATTTTGTGAAAGTCGTGTTTACACGATTTGGACAGCTTCGTACTTAGGACAGCTTCTCCCCCGTCCAAACGCCCGTCGCAACCGCTAAACATTGGTCGTGTTCGCTGCCGCTCCGCTCTTCCATCGGAGTTCCTGCCATGGCCGAGTCAAGCCAAAGGCATAAATAAGGTTGTGAAGCTGAGGAAGAACGATGGGTACGTATATACTGCATATTAGCGTTGATTTTCCGAAGTCAGTGCGTGGATCAGTCCAAATGTTGCGGGTATACCTACGTTTCTCCCAACCTCCTTTTTTAATCTGCTACCTAGCCTTGGCTTCCCAAACAGCAGGATGGCAAAATTTGCCGAGACACAATACCTAAATATCCATAGATAGGACCCTTTGGTTGTTCTGATTACTGTTTGCTCACCGCTGTCGCATTGTTGTTTAAACTCTCCGAGGACAAAAGGAGGCTCTAAAAAATGGTTGCCCTCACCACTAAAAGATTGCTCTCTTCTACATTTACTCGCAGTTCTACGCCGTATGCCGGTAAATAGTACTGGTAGTCGCTGGCGTTTAAAAACGAGTAGGAAACCGCAAAAGTGCGTCCGCGAACTACGCTCAGTTTGTTCTCCGGCTTGCCGCAGCATTCCAAGGGCCCGCAACGAAATCTTCACAGTAGTCTTGGTACAGAGTTTCATATACATTCGGTTAGAAAGAGTACAGCTCTGGAAGAGTAAAAATAAAAAGGCTTATTCAGGGAGGACTTATGAGCTAGAAATTTTTTTAATTTTTTCAAAAAGTTCGCCTACAAGGCGCCCTTCAGTTGTTCGTTCCATGGTTTTTGGATCCTTTTTGACTCTTCATTAGAATAAATTTTCGTAGTTGCCCCCCCCCCCCACTGTGCAAACAAACCTCCGGCCTCTGAGCGTTTGTCCGTTAGTGCCTTCCGATCGATGGACGATGGTTCCTAAGTGAACTTCACAGACAAACGAACCAAATTAGCATCAGCTAAATACATGTTGTATCAGCTTCATACTTTACATGATTAAACCCTTCTCCTTTGATGCACCTGAAGAGATTTTAAGGCTTGCCTGGAGTCTTCAGACTTACGCTGCATTTAGGGGGTTCGCAAGTGTGAATGGTGTTACTTTGGCATCAAATAGATTTTGTACCTGTCGAATGCACCGTGCTATACAAATATACTATGAAATAATAATGAATGCATCAAGATTATCTTAGTACGCTGTTTTTGCAACGGTGGAGATCAAACCCGTACGCTGGAGCCTGGTGAGTATACTAAGCATTTAGACGCGTACTCGTACTTTAAGTCGTTGTTATAGAAGGGGAAACGCTTGATCAAGGCTGGAGGATAAGTATTGAAAAAAGCACAGTCATCGTGCAAGAACTTGTATTGTCTGGCCTAATTTGATAATCAAGGCAAACTATACCAAAGCTACAGAAAAAACAAGCGGAAAAATAGGTCTACTATTCGGTATTCCAGTATTCATAAGTAATAATACTTTTAACAAACCGAAACACTTGAGTCAACGGCTCTGCAAAAGGACAGAAGCATATACTACATTGCACTATGCATTCTTTTGCACAGTTTATTGCCATGCTCGTTTATTGCTTCTCAAGGTTTTGCTTTCACCTCTGGACAGCTGCCACCGTCAAGCAAGCCAGTTTACCAAGAATCTCACCGAACACACCAATGACGAGGCACACGTGCCTATTTTATTACTCCTCGCCAGCCCCGTAGATCACATTGAGTGTGCACTCGTTCAAGGCATTTTATCTACCTCATTTCCTTAAGGTGCATTTTCGCCCTGTGCGGATATTGTGCGCATCATCCGGGACCAGCACTCTCTGACTACAGCGACCAGCTTCGGCGACCTAGTTCACTGACAGGCAACCTGGTTCTTGGGGTAGCTTGTTTTAATTTCCAGCTCCTTTTCCCATCTGGGGTAGTTAAGGGGAACATTCTCGAAACCTGCTAACGAGCTGGAATGCTAACTAAACAGTGGATATCTTCCCAGCGCGTGCCTTTCGGAGCTTGAAACAAGCTCCTAGAAAAGTCTTCACCTCCGCTCTTGTCAGATCAAGGGTAGTGTGCGCCTGTCGCGTGTACGAGTGACTCGGTCTGCTTGCAGCTTTCTCCCAATGAAAGCTATGCCATTCTTTGATATTCTACTCCTTAGGGCAGTAAGGTCTCGTGCGTCAATAACTTGGCTGCAGCTGTGTATGTACGTGCACGAGTCCCTTCTTCCACGTAAGTATTCACGCGGCCAAGGTGTACTCCAGTTGATGTTAAGCCCAGTCACTATATTAAAATCCAGTATAATTTTCAACACCTCTAGTCCCGTATAAATGAATAAATGCGACGAGGACATTGGTGACGACGACGACATTGTCTTATTACTATTAAAACAGAAAGCATTTTTCGTGTTGCTCTTAAAACAGGATTTAGGTAAATGCCGCTAGATGCAAGCGTACTTATATTGTACAAAGTACAATGA
Organism: Tropilaelaps mercedesae; assembly: GCA_002081605.1. Classification (NCBI taxonomy): domain Eukaryota; kingdom Metazoa; phylum Arthropoda; class Arachnida; order Mesostigmata; family Laelapidae; genus Tropilaelaps; species Tropilaelaps mercedesae. Next base: position 5,364 of record MNPL01001459.1, read on the forward strand.
CAAACTCCGTCCTACTGCGACCTCAGTGTAGCGCATATGCACATCGGACATCGCGTGGCGCGATTGAGGTATAGTTGTGAAGTTCGTTGAGTACTCAAGGAAAATAGCTAGTCTGATCTCTTTCGGGGTCCGATTAGTTGAGCTCTGTGAGAGTAATGGCATTAGTGGACAAATCCCCCGGACCACGATGGCTCGTAGACGGGGCGCGCCAACGTCGCTTCTAGAACCGCGCACTTCTTGGGTGACACTCACTGCCAGAGCAATCCGTCGAATGTGCCTTGCCCTGGTGCCGATGTGCCGCGTCGATGTAGCTTTGAAAGCTGATGGCTGAGGGGCAAGGCGCTGACGCCACAGCCTCCGTCCGACGCGTCATTAGGCTAATGATGCTGAGTAGAGGACTCTCCCGGGTACCCTGAAGACACTTCCAGGTCACCATTGCGGCGACGCTTAGGCCGCTTCCGCACGACCCTGCGCTGCACGAAATATAAACTGCACTCCATCAGCGCGGTGTCGCCGCATGGCCCAAATGCCAGGGACCCTTTCGTCTGCACCCCCTAGCCCTTCACCTCAGCCCCGAAAGTCAGTGTTAAAGCATTCGCGAATCGTGCGCTCGCAAAGACCTTTCTGCTTCGCCATGCTATTTTTCTCTGCTCGATCCCTAGACATGCTGCCTGCGAGCGCTGAGTGTCAGTTTAGAAGCAAAAAAGGTCCGTTTTTAACGCCCCAAGAGAGGTGTCAACAAGCACAGACCAATTCGCCTCGTCTGCTTAATTGCATTTCGTTTCTCCGTTAACCGCCTCTATAAATAGATATGGGCAAACCGACGGTCGTCAACGACCGCTCACGGTAGTCGTTCGGCGGCAACAACAAAAATACCACGATTTCATTGAGTAAGTCCATCTTGTTAGCACCTAAATTACTTATTGATCGTAAGATTTAAAGAGGAGAAAGAAGCAACAGGGCGACGCAAAGGTAGTGCCTAGAAACCACTGTGTTAACGATTATAGTATCTACTGCAATGTTGATCCCTGCCTTTCCCCTGCAAAATGCTGTACTAATCTATATGTACTGATCAAAATATATCAGTACAGCTTGCGCAAGTCAACCTTCTTTTAAATTCTATGTATAACATAAATGTCTTTGTGCAGAAACTAACCGTGCTTGTCTGTGTAACGTAATCCACAAGACGTGAAACATTGTCGTGAGAATGTCTTTTGCCGTGAATTATGCTAGCGTCAGTAAAACAGTTTCATTCAGTCAATAGTCCGAAAGATTATATTTCTGCAGACGTTTCGGACATGGGCACCTTTAATGTCCTCGCTATAATTCAATCGAAATTTCGGCACTGAGTTGTCGTACATTGCAATTATAGCAACGGTTTACACAGTCCGCCACAGTTCCGTTAAGTTCAGACGTTTTCGCACTGAGCAACGACAGCGGTCGAAGATGGGTACGATGACAAAGCTCTATCCCTCACCAGAATTATCGGTTAAAAGGGTCGTACACAGTTTTACCGCTATCATGCACAGACTCATCGTTACCTGCTGCCCTGCAAATGCGTCCGCCGGAAGAAACCTCCCATTACTTTCCGTCAGGGTCGCTGTTACCTTTTACACATATGTGCCAATTAAGAGTCCAGTTCCCTGGGGAACGAATCCTTGAGAAAGCGGTCGTTTTTATCTCCAGTCGCACCGAACTCCCCACTGAGCCGCAGTGCCACCATCACAACAGCATAAAACCGTCCTCCAGGATTTAGGAAATCTTTTCTCCAAGAAAAGCCGGAGGACAGGCAAGTCTTACACGGTGTTCCGTACTTATGCGACGGCGCCGTGACAATTCCTCTCGGGAAGATCCGGAATTCCGAAATTGATTGCTACTCTTCGATACGAACAAATTGCCCCACCGTTGCTGTTGATGTTGGTGTCCTTTGCCCACTTTCAACCTACCATTGATTCAGTAAACCGCTTATAGCATATTCGATACTTTAGGCGGTGGTAAAACACATTAGAGAAGATTCATGGACCGGTGAAGAGGCAGTCATAGAGCTCGCTCTTCAGGCCGATCACAATTGTTGGGGTTGTTATCTCTATCCATCTTTATACACACACATGCAGCATATTACGACACCGATCTCGTACCCTCAGAGTGAAAAGCGATCGTCATATACCTATTTATGTTTCTTTCATTACGACAAGGAAAGCATATACATATAAAGGTGCTAAGTGATTTACTGCATGCTACGTTATTGTGTTGAACGATGTTTTTGTTGTTTGTGTGTTTGAACGATGTTAATAATTTCACTGCCCGCATTTGTTACTAGTGCTTCTAATGGTAATGAATGTCGCTTTTAAACCAACGGGCGTAATCGATTTAGCGACTGGAAGAATATTCCTAGACTAATTCGCGTGAACTTAGGGTAGTTGTCATTGCAGAGAGACACAGTCCTTAATGAAGACCACGGTCGATAGTTGGCAAGAATAATTCTTCAGGGAGAATACGTGGGCGCTCCTGACCTAGATTTTAGACGTAGTTTACCATCCTTGTTGTAAATTGCCCTCTTGCCCTTACTCTCCTGGAATTAAAATCCACAATCCGTCATGTCGGTCTTTTATCTTAAATCTGTGTCCGTATCACCGTAGTTATGACCTTTCAATGCAACTTGTTTATGCCTACCCAAGCTCCAATGCATAGGCCCGTGAGCACATCGGAAAGAGTTCTTTCGCATTAATTAAAAAACATGTGCGTTCAAAAAGAAGACAGGCCCCGGCTGGGATTTCGTCGGAGTAGAAGCAAACAAAGGAGGGCAAACATTTCGCTAGAGTAACCTAGAGTATGTCACATATCCATTTTCATATTGATTGACTCGCTGCACTGGTATAAGTCCACCAGATCAACGAAACGTTGTCTCCTCAACGCTGCAGTGCCTAAGATGAACCGTGTTCGGTTTAGCTAATTATATTTTAATCAAGATATAAATGCTTTGCAGGATCCTTTCGATATCACCACCAGCCACCTTAACTAATCTACTCTTTATTACGGACCTGGACAAGAATATGAAATGCGCCATAGTCGGAAGTGTAATGCAGATAACATGGGACGCCCCACTTTCTTCGCCTGTCTGTAAGAAATCGGCTAAAGACACTAACTAGATGCAATCTCTGTCTTGAGGCAATTACTGGCGAACAGCCATTGTTTAACGAAGCGCAGACACACAGCCAACTTTCGTGACTATAAGCTTTTCAGCGCCGTAAAACGACGAACGGTGTGGATGAAACTAATAAAGGGCATCTATGGAAAGCTTTCTCTCTAAGAGGACAGATCAATATGCCCCCGTTTGTCATATTATTTGTATAAAAGAAAGGGATTTTTCAATACGCATTGCTCTCATCAGTAGCCGCACATGCAAAATATTATCAATATTAATAGCGATTTGGCTTCAGTCCATTCGGAGATTATCTCACCTCGGTATGAGAAGCTGACGCACCGAAGATATCGCACATGCGGAGTTTATCCATAAATGGCACCGCTTTTCTGTGATTCACTTGATTTTTTACTATCTGAGAACAAAAATTTTGTATAAATAACTGAACACATGAAGCCCGAATTGGACGCAAAGGATAACCTTTACTGTAGAGGCCAGGATAATCATTATGGAACGCCTGTTCATGCGTATTATTCATATAAATTTCTAACTTCCATACATCAATTTATCGAAAAGTAGACTTTCCAGGTATGTGAATACAGCGCGGTTGATTTGGGGACTGGGAGGCTTAAAACAATCATGTGTTACATTCAAACGTTGTGACTATATTTTATAACACGGATTTTGACGGTTTTAGTCTTGATAGTGACCATTGTTCTAGGGCACGCTTCCAGAACTATCTCATTCCATGTATGTCTATCGATTACCCGTTTGTCTTATGCGCTCCGGCCTAAAATACACCGTAGTGGGACCCCGAGCACATGAAATGAGACATACGGATAATATACACATGTGTGTGCGCGATTCTTTCGATGAGTGTAGTAACAACGGCCGAACAAAGAACAAAATAGCGAAGGTGTGCGCGCATCGCCGAGAACAGCCCGCAGACCTATTTTGCCTAAAATTTGTTTTCTATTCAGTAAGTAACCACTTTTAATTGAGTAGTCAAGCTATGAGATTCGCATTTGCATTTTTAATTAAATCTCAAATCATGGAAGCCAAGCTATTGATGATAGCTTGTCCCTTTTTTTAGAACTAAAATTTACTTTGATACGAAAAACAACGGAGCGTGTAAGAGCGACTCGATTTCCGAGCTCTTTAAACTATGATAAATGCAAACATTGACTGGAAAAACTCTTTATTGCGCGATTTAGGTTTTAGCCCAATGTCGAAAATATGGAGGCTAGTGTACGATTCGTAACAAGAATGTGATACGTATATTTTTCAAACGTTTCAAATACATTCCGACATCTTACATCAATTTTGCTTTTTCAAAAGAAATCTACTTCACATACGAAAAACCTGCAGACGAGAGTACAACATCTGAGTCTATCGCAGTTGTACGCAATCGCATGTACGTTTGCATGTGCGAATAAAAACTCATCTAAGTCTGTACTAGGTTATATTCATTTCTGTTTGAGTAAAACTGCAAATCGCTGTAAGGCCATTATTTAAAGTAAGGATGCAAGGCATGTTTGCGATATTGTCGGTGACATTTTCGGCAACAGTCAGAAACATTATACTTATGGAAAATGATCAAATAAGTTGCTTTTGTGTGAAAGCAACAGAAATTGCTACAGTTTTTTGCGTAGAAATAACAGTAATCGCCATTAAAAGCTATCTTAATGCAATGTAATGTCTTTGAATACACGCATCACATCCGAATAGTTAGAACCCGTTTTTCTTTTACTGGTAACAGACGCAGCAATTTAAAGTTCAACATTGCGTGATAGATAGCGGTCGGTGACAAACAGCGAGAGTACTTTTAGGTAAAAATAGATCTCTGATTCGAGTGCTAGAGTTCTGAAGAGGCTCCAGCTTTTTTCCGATTAGGACGCACTGAGATAGGATCGGCCTGTGTTTTACAGCAATTGGCTATGGCGTGAACATGTGCAACCAACAAGTGTTTTGTTGGACTAACGAGACGTCGGATCTGGCCTTAACTCTTTTCCAGTTCCTTTTTCGATAAACCTTCGGGATCTGTCTCTAAAGGTAGTTGTCATGTCCTGTTTTCTCCCTTATTGCACTAACCGTCGCAGTATTTTCACCAACTTTTTTTTATCTTATAAAAGCTAATTAGCTCAAATAAGAATACGAATGTGCAACGCCTCAGCTTGCTGTACTGAAAATAACAAGGTAGTTTAAATCGAGTAAGTTAGAATATAAAAACAATCGTATTTTTTTAGAGAATTACTTTGACGGAGAAAAAACCAGGGAAGCACGAGCTTTCTGAATTTTTAGACACTTGGGCAATAGGGCTATACAATCTAATGCACCGACTATACTGGACAGCTAAAGGGGATTTTCTATAAGCTGCGATAGTGATCGTGTGATTTAATAGACTGTCATTGATATTCGGTCTTTCGCCTATTATGTTAACCAATCTAAGGTGAAACGGTTCACAATTTCAGAATTTTTCGCAACAACGGTTTCCTTCCTGTGCCATCTTGTATGTGCGGAAGATCTTACATCCCTTTAATTGTTTTGTAGAAGCAGAAGTCGATATCGGTGGACGCTTTTAGGTGCTGACCTGATTATCGGTCCGTAATCTACAAACATCTTTGATCAATATCTCTATTCTGCATTATACCGTTGACGCATCTGCGCTTAATTTACGTACCACTGCGGCATCGATTCTGTTCAGAGCAGAGACCGCTTAAAAAATAGTGTAACATGCTATCTACGGAGCAGTAAACAGTGGGATGACGGGCATCGACCGAAAAACGGCTCCGGGACGTTTTTATTCCAGTTCTTTTCTTCTATTATCAACTGCTCGTCCGAGAAGCAAATCGCGTTAAAAATGAGTCGAGCGGCTACGCGCTGTGCGTTCACCGTTTCAACCCTGTATCTACATGAGACCTATGACATATATCCACAGTGGAAAAAATGTATTGAATTGTTCATTAGCATCTATGAGGGGTAAGTACAACGCGGCGAACCCTGCCAGTTTAATGACATCGGTCACCCGGGCATTTGGCAAGGTACGGAGAGAGAAATCGTAACACACACACGCACACACACATACACACCCTATGATAAATCGTTTCTGTTGGCTTCAAACTGAACGGTTGATACTTTAGCACATCGATAAATACGCACGTAAATATAGTCAGGTCCTAGGTTGAATTAACTAACCTTGAAGCATAGTTTCGACTGAACGTTTTATTGAATGTTGGGTGCCAATGTTGTCAATATTCAGTTGTATACAGAACAAAAGATAAATTAGATCGCAGCGATGTTCTAAATATAGAACCAAAAAACGGTCGAACACCGGCTTAATGTGTATATATACTGAATATATATATACTGAGTATGTGGATATCCCTCTTTGCCACTTTCATTAAAATTTTATTATTTGAGATAAACATAGGAAGTATAGTGTGATATCGTTTAGGGCGTCTCTAATAATGGTTTATTCGTATCGGTGATCTTACGATACAATGAGATAAACTACCAGGTGCAAGTATACACTTGCGAAAATTTGGCCTTTAATGTCGTAGGGAGAAACGAGCGCTATAAAGCTTTATTATAACTCAGGTGTTCATATATACATCTTTAATTAATATAAAACTTGTATACAATTTTAGTTAATGAACGAGTCAATTCAAAATTGTTGACAAATTTCTTATACACATGGTAAACATATTTATTATTGTATTATACTTATTAAAAAAAAAACTTCCGGAACCCGAAATTCTGTTATAAAGACTTCCAAGAATTTTCAGGTCGTACCACATTTCTGATTTTCCTTAGCTGAGCATAAGATGCCCCAGGATAGTAGTCATGAACAACGTAATTCACAAATCTGTCAAGTGATAACATAACTCATAACGTAAAAAACGTGTAATACGTAATGTCGAGCGATAAAGCGATACCTAACGGACGTCATGTTACGCTTTCTAAGTAACGCAACGGCCATATTTTTCGCTATTGTTTTATGGGAGATCTGTTGTTTTTACACGGTTTTTCTGTATCTACTAAAATGTGTAAAAAATATTTCCCGTGTGTCAGATCGAAAGGAGGATCGACGTTCCTAGCAGTTGCGGTAGTCATTGCTATGGCTACGTTTTGCGGACGACTCAAAAAAGAGCTGCGTTTGGCGCAGTGTTCGTAATTTAATTTTTATCGGCAATTCTTGTGAAATCGTTCACCCTCGCTATTCGTACTAAAGCCCGAACATTAGCCTTCAAAACGATCCTGTATTTGAGGCTAATTTATTGTGTGCCTTTCTGAACTATGACATCATTTGTATAGGTAAGGACTGCGTGCATTTTCTCATGCGGCGCAAAATGCATTGTCTCGCTATCCTGTTGTAGCAGTATGCTGCGCCCTTTGATAGGAACCCGTGGTACAGTGTTTATGAAAGCAATGAGGTCTGCTCTTTCGTATCCAAACGTTCCAGCTAATACCTGAATGACATCCGTAACATGGCGTGCTCTTATCCGCGTTACATAAGAAGACAAGTGCAAAAAATTAGCTGCAAAGCGACCCAAAAGTATACTTTGACTTTCACCTTGTTATAAACACCTGCGTTTAGTGATGAGAAATTTAGGGAAAAGAATTTGAAAAATGAGATATATATATATATATATATATATATATATATAGCGAGAGAAAGGGAGAAATAACAAGGGGTTATATAGTAAATGTTTAGTAGAGTACTAAGCAATAAAGGGTTTTTAGTTATTAGACTACTGAATACCGAAATGTGTAGAACTGAAACTGATCCTGCATCTTCGTTATTCATCCAGTTTAATCAGAATGCAACCAGAATCTTCAATAGTTTTGAGAAATTGAAGTAATCAATACGACGTACGTCTACAAAAAGCACATTAAAAGTCTTTCTCGAAGAGGCATTTAACCCCTGAAGTGTCATGCATGAGCTGCTATGTCATGTAGTGACAACTAGATCCACGTTAGTGATAAGATGGGTGAAATGCTGCGCTGAAAGTTGCCTATATATTTTTTCTCATAAAAACGTATTATAAAAAAATCACATATGCGCATCGGGTACGCTACATCCATGTGCTTGCAATGTTCTCATGGCGTCTGCCAATCCGACCTTCTCAATAGATGCCAAACTCGGATTGGCTCAGCTCTCACTACCAACGTGGTTTGCCCTCTCCATATTACCCTTACCAGACGTCCCTCTCTAGTGTTACCCCTCAGTAAACCCACGAGTTCGACAACTACCTCAGTAGGTTGCCCGCCAACGTGGGTATCGTATCCTGAAAGTGAGAGTGTCTTGTTGAGCGTTGCGTTTGTGAACTATCATCCTGTTAGTGTGTGAAACATGTCTAATGACATGCTAGCGTGTGATGGTACACGTGCGTGCAAAACAACTGGACAAAGGTTTTCGTTTGAGCTATGATTGTTTTTCGAGGTTCGGCAAGGTATCCTTGAGTGCTCGTCGAAAAAGGAAGAAAGAAACAAAGCCGACGACCCCACGGTTTGAGAGCAGAAATTGTTCGATGCGTACGGCTACACGGTACCAATTTCGACGTTCATCGTACGTGTGTGCTACGATTCACCTTAATGTAATTTATTAACCATTGGGTGCTCTCTCGGGAAGGGAATTGACGGATTTTCGCTGCGCCAACAAGTTAAAAACAGATTTGCGGTGATGGGAAAGTTTGGCTAGATACGCAGAGTGTTGACGTTACCAAGGACGATGACTGTATTGGCCGACTGTATTGTTTGTCTGTTTGGCACGTGCACGTAATGCGGTCGCTATGACGTCATCGTCCGAGTGAAGGCGTATTCAATTTAACGGTCGACGATCATCTGGGTCAGGTGTCTCCATCGCTCTGTTACCGATGATTCGGCTATCGGTAACGACCTCATCGTCCGGACGAAGGCTTCGAGTGCGCGTCGACACAGCTCGGTCACGGCCGGCGAAGTCATAAGCGGAATTAATGTCTCGGAGAGCTGCTATCCGGCGCTATCATGGTGTGTTTGTTCGTTGCCGGTAGTACAAGCAGCGGTGACGAGTGGACGGAAGCGTCACCGGCACGCCGATCGATGCCGCCTCACCGCTGGCATTTGACTTTGATTTTTAGTATGGTGATCATCGGGTGGTGCGCGACGCCCATGCGGGGAGCCATCGTTGGCGGTCCACTCTTGACGCGGCCCCACATGCGACCAACCCACTACGGGTCGACATTCTACAAAGCGCCGGTAGACGGCAGACGACAGAGACATTATCAACGTCATCACACGACGGTCGCGACTGCCAGCAACGATGTAATTGGTCAGTTTCATGTTGTCGAAACGATGAGGAGAAGATGACCGATATGGAATCAGAATAACTAAAACGTGTCACCTTTGTGCTAGGGCTGGACAACATATGTTTGGAGGACGAGGAGAACGGGAGATTTAACCCGGTTTTTTACCAATACATGAGTTAGTTTCAACTGATTAATTCATTTCTGCCAGCATAATGTTACGATACGTTTGAGTTAGGATATAATTTATATATTCCGCCAATAATGGTATATGCTTAAATTATTCCTTACTTTGTCATAAGGAATAAGCCCACCGCGAGGGTATTACCGCTGACGGGTTTCAACTTTAGACAAAGGGAAGAAATATCGTAGACATTGTTCCTCTGTGCTCAACTTTGCATAACTGGCCATTACTGTGTTTGTCATCTACAGTACCATTACTGCGAAATCTACCGATATGAAATAATTGCGTTCTATTCTGACTATTGCCTTCATTACCTTCGATGGCATAGACACACCGAAGCGTACATATTTGATTATTTAAACGTTCTGCCATAATTTATTGGTTGTTTTGTAAGACCTCGAAGATTAATAAGCCCTCGTCCCTCTCCACTATTCGGCTACGTTAACTGACTTTCGCAAATCTGCTATCATTCTTAATATTCGCTTCCAATGAGACGTTGGCTTGTTCCGCTACTCCCGCTACTCTCCCCTCCTTTGGCGATGCGGCTAGTGTTAGAAGCTGGTTGACATCCAACTTGAATAATTTGACGTTTATTAAAATTTTTTTGACAACAATGCAATTGTTTTGTTGATTAGTCAGTCAACTAAATCAGACAAAGGTAACATCCCATAGTCACTGCAATGAAAAAAGTTGGCTTGGCCCTTCTAGTTGAAAAACGACGACAAATTAATTCAGAAGCTCCTACGGCAGAAGTATATACCTGAAACACTGGCCTAACAACAGAATCTGGCTGACCGTCTGAGAGCGAGAAATTAGTAAATGCGTCCGTTACATTGTTCCGACTTCGATACTATTGCTCAGAGCGGGAAACGTTGTGTATACTTGTTATATATTTATAAGGCAGCACAATACAAGCTGGTTATTAGAATTGGTGTAAATCGTATAGAATATGAGCTACGCCATGCACTTCCACAACGATTGCTTCCATATAGTGCAGCATGAGATATAGTTGTTTCGTTTCGAAAAACGTCAGGTGTAGCAACTGTACACTTGACGCTGAGATATCTTTAGGCTACAACCTACGGGTATTTCTGCAAGGGAAAATATGTTAGAAAATCAGACTATACGCTGGCCTGAATGAAATCGAAAATTTAATATACAGATAAACTAAAAATGCGACATTTCGAGGCACGCTTGCAGTAGTACGGAAAGCATTCCGGCAGGTGGAACGGCGCAACGTCTAATTTTGTTCATAACCAGGCCACAACCCTGGATGAAAACTGCTTGATGAACGTATTGATGTACGCTTGGGATTGCTTTTTATCTGCCGCTTTTCGGAGATTCGGTTCCCAGTAATTATGTCCTATTCGCGCAATCACAACGATGGTTGGAGGGAAAAGGTTCGCATTCAGTGACAAAATTACAGCAGAGAAACACATAAAAGTTAGGGTATTGGATACTTTATTACATAGACAGGCCAGGCCTGTCCCAAAAAACTGTCAAATATTCTAGAAAATCGCTCAATAATCGGTCGTGTGTCAGAAGCAGATGCGTAAGTTACCAACTAAGCTAGAACAAATGCTTTGCAGCTAATATGATGTCGTTCTCCTTGTGTGTGTGTGCATTTAAGCCGACGGTGTCCTATTGGGAGGGAAATACCGACTGGGGAATTCAAGAAATACGGTAATGCGAGCCCAACGTCGTTACTACCGTTCGCAAGAATATTATCTGACCAGTCTTCTAATGTCGTGAATACTCTAACGACAGGCCATATATTCTTGTTATAGAGAGAGCGGCGACTAGACATGAACCCGATGCAACGCGCTTTCCTGGTCTAATTGTGGTCCAAACAAAAACCGGCTGGACAATGTTCGTGACAGAGGAAGCAACACTCGATGCTAGAAGCTTATATAGGATAATTAAAAAAAAGGAACGTTTAATATTGATTTTGATCTTCAACTTGGATAACATGACCCCCTTGAAGGCTGTCAGTCAGGCGCTAGATCTTATACTTAAGTTTCTAAGCATTTTAAGGTTCGTACTTTCCGCAGTGCATTCCTGTGCAACTTGAGGTTTGTCCAAGCGCTAGCGCTAACTGATGTTTAACATATTTGCACCCACCGCAGAAACAACAATGCGACATCAATAGGCTGCAATAGGTATTAGAGCACTCATGGTTAACTTAATATATAAGGAAATCCGTTTATGCTGTCATGCATCTGTATTTACGCTGTAAAGCCCAGTAAAGCTTTGCTGTAGGTCTGTACTTTCTGCGCACGCCCTATATCGTGAGGCATCTAAGGTAGAAACTTGTGATTACCTATAGAAACTCAAGAACGGTGATTTTCGTCATGCTGCACATCGGTTACCAGATATGGATGATGCATAATTGGAATAGGGAGCTAAGGAGTAACAAACGAAATACCGACAACAATTCCAGTCGCTAAATTTTGTATTTCTTGATCCCCTTCCAACTATATATATATATATGTGTATAACACTATAGCACATTACGTTGATCGTATGCATGTCACATCGCCGGTAGTTCATCATCAGAGGACAATATCCCTCTTCTTCTGTTGCGTTCGGCTATCTCTACTTCTCCACCCCTTGCAGCCTTTGACGGAAGCCCGTGTACCTTAAGTTGGTTTCTGTGACCCCTACTCCAGAACGTTTGGTAGGCAAATATATCTTTTAATCCCGGAGGAAAACGGATAGAATGGAAAAACGGAGACCCTGATGATATCTGGTAATAATGGCCTTGGTGATTCTAGACTGGGCTGGCGGCCAGGGTACGTTGGAGGGTGTGGGGTTTCGCGACGTTTCCGTTCTCTGATATTTGAAGTTTATCATAATCTTGCGAGTGCCACCCTGTTGCCACCCCATTTGTTGTGCCACCCTGTATCATTATGCTGGTCAGATATTATTTCTGACAACTGCTTGTCGGACTGTCGAACAGACATATCTGACCATCACGATGGCGGTAGTCGAGGCTTTGCCGTTGTCAAAAGGCTACAATTTAATATTCAAATTTGTATGCTTTGAGTAGCAGCGCAAGGGGGCACGTGAAACACGAAGGGTCGACTTCTGCACTTAACGGTCTGGCTACCACCGGTAATGCTTTGACCAGCAGGGTTAAGCGTATTAAATTTAGCCAGGGAGTCAAACCCACAGGGCGGTTGTGGCAGGTTAGTGATTTAGAACTAGAAGGGCGCTAGTGGCCAGAGGTCTTACGTAGTGTGCGCTTGGAGTAGTTCGCATAAGTGGAAAGCAGACAGTGGATAGACAAAATGCAAGCTGTTCTCGAAGTTGATCGCTGCTAGTTGGAGTTGTCCTTGCGTTATGGGCCTGACACCAGTTTTGCTTCAGATTGTGGTAGTTGTAGACGAAACAAGCGCCGTAGTATCTTCTAGCAAGTCTAATTCAAACCACGTTCTCCGCTTCACACGAAGTTAGCAGATGCTACGAGTAACAACGTAAAATTGTTAAAATTCCTGATCCGGTGTATTCGAAAATGCCGTTCTATCAGCGAACTGTTTATACTTAGCTAAACAGTGCCATACACTCAAACGCAACGTACGACAATCCACAGATGTAAGTTTCTCGGTTCTACGAACCAAAAAAGGGTAAATTTACATAAATGCGAATATGGTTTGATAACGACATTTGCTCAGTGCTAGTGTGACTACTTCCTTGCTGTTTACTTATCGAGCGCTCAGACTCATCCGCGAGGAGTCGTTTGACTGGCCCATTTCATTCAGTTCAGACTCCAAACGAATACCAATAGACAAGATGACGATAGGTATAAAATGCTTCATGTATGCGAAGGCACGTCCAAAAGACTTTACTCCTTTGGTGGTTAAAAGTTCTGGCACGAACACGGATAGAAACGAACGAGTTAACCACACTCTGTAAAGCCATATTGTATCGGTGGCAATGCTGAAGTAGTTTACTTTCTAACATTATTAGGATGTGTGTTCTAAATAGCTGAAGAACTTATAACAGACACCGACACGTCACGTATTGTTGACAATAACCTAAAAAGCTAAAGCGCACATTATATACAGCATGCTTGAAAACAAACTCAATACATATATTTAAATGTCTACAACAAGCGATATATATATATATATATATATATATATATATATATATATA
>MNPL01001460.1:0-31986 GCA_002081605.1 Tropilaelaps mercedesae
TATATATATATATATATATATATATATATATAGCGTACTAGAACATGACTGTGCGCCCTTCTGACTGCTGAAAACTCCTTTGAGGGTAATGGTGTCATCTTATTGAACGTTCTAATGAAATGTGGGAGCATTTCTTGGGTTGTTTACCTTGAGATGATTGCTTAGTTATTCTATTCGATGAAATATTATTGTGGACGCAGTATATTGAAAATAAAATTTTTAGCCGGACGCACATTTTCTAAATGTTTAATAAACAGAGGGAATATAGTAGAAGATTTTACTGACGCTTTATCGCTTATAACCTACTTGAGCATTTAATCACTTGAAGCAAGCCACTACCAGAATCTTCAATATAATGATAGTATCTAACACATTGTGTATAATTCGAACTCGCGTGAATGTTCGAAGGAACTGATCTATAAAAATTCGTTCCGTCGACTCAGACCTTCAATCGATTAGTGCCTTTCCAGTGCCTATCGCTATTTAAAGTCGGCAAAAATATATTTTTCCTCTTGACCATTTAAACAGAGCTACAAAGAAATGTTCTAAAAAATGGATACGTAATAAGCAATATCCACCCGATTAATTCGATTTTGATTATAACTTTCCAGAAGGCCATATAACGTGCCTAGTCAAGGACTTAGTCAAGCATCATTATCAAGTATTATGTTGTAGCTCTTTAATCTTCAAGACTTCCCCAGGGCGGACGAGGACAAATCCTGACGGCCAGGCCGAGACAGAAGATCGCGCGTGAGCTGCAGAACCTTCGGACTTAGGTGGCGGAGGTCGCCGGAATTCGGGGGTAAAAAGCTTTGTTGAGAGTGCAGCTTTAAAATCGGATTCGCTAGATAGTATAAAGGCCCAAGGCAACTTCGCGACTGCCTCCACTGTCGATCATACACTGTAGGGGAGGCCGGATGGCCTACCCGTGGAGTCCAATTTTGCAATGATGCACGAAGCTTATAGGCGCTGCGGAGTGCTCGTGTGATCCAATCCCGACGATGCTATGGTGCCAGGTGGCGCTCGGATGAGACCCTATTGCAATCCAGAAGCTAAAAGGCTATACCGGAAACCTCATCAGATTAGACTGACTACCGACTGGAGACAACATATAGAACAACCATATATGAAAAGGAAGAAACTGAGATTTTCATGCAGACTCAGGTAGAGGGTGCATAGTTTGGAAGAGCTCGTAGCAAAGATAGAGAAAACAACCAAAAAACAAGGAAAATAAAGAAACAAAATTGACGAGCTCGAACCGCTTATTAACAAGCTTAGCCGAAAAGCACGTACCGGAAGCAGAAACCAGAGTGAGAGACGCGAAAACGAGCATTGAGAGACATCGAGACCCAAACGGGACCATCCTTTGACCCCGAGGAAAGAGGAAAGTTCTAGATGGTAAAGAGAGAGGCACAGGATATTGAAGAAAAAGAAGTATAAATAACGAACGAAACTAGGAAAAAGCTAGAATCAGCGACGTCGACTGAAGTTACTAGACAAGGTGTTAGAAAAGGAATGGCCACAAAGAATATACCGGTGTACAAAGATCGTCAGAACTATTATCCTTACGGATAAGACTGCAATAGTAAAGACCACCCAAGGGGGAACACCGCTACGACTAAAGGAAAAAAGAAGGTAGGAATGGAAAACTTTGCGAAAAACATCGAAGGAAAGGCCAAGCTGGAAGTGGTGATTAGCAGGGTCTCGAACGGCCATTCTGCTAAAGAACTTAGGCGAAACCATGACCACAGATGAAACCGAGAGGGAATAAAAACACATGCTGCAGGCAAGGTTGACGATCTCACCTTAGAAACGCCCCGACGAACCGAGCTCGGAGGCTTGGTGAAAACATCTTCGAGCTGTGCTATCGGTGTAAAACAACGGATCACATAGCAAAGATGTGCGAAAAGCCGCCCAGGTGCCACGCTTACAATGAAGGAGAATACAGGAGCAATACAATGGCTTGTCCCGCATAGAGAGAATATTTACGAAACATAAAGGAAGCAAGAACAAAAAGATCACCAACATAGATCCGATACCCTCGAATAAGACGACGAAGTTGACGGAGCCGGAAATAAATACAAACAAGAACAAGAAAGGAAAGCAAAAGAAATTAACGGCGAAAAAATGGGCGAAGTTAACGACGGAGACTAAGAAGCACGGAAAAAAGACGCCGCTGCGGCAAACAGAAGCTGGCAAGTGCAACCACAGAAGAATTTGTAGAAATAATTATTAACTTATCACTGTCTGGAATAAAGATTTTGCTATACCTATTGGTATAAAAACACGCACAACACCGAAAAATAAGTTACCGAATCCTCCAGATTAACTCAAATAGATGCCGAGCAGCCCAAGACCTACTAGAAACAGCGTGGGTAGAATGAAACAGAATACAAGCGTTTGAACCTCCCATTTGTAACGCTTAGTTACACCAAAGTAAACCGGACGTAATAATCCTAAAAGAATCTTCACAACCGACTAAATGTGCATTCAGCAACGATTGCATCTAGTGGCTAGTATCAGAACTACTAATTTATGGTGCTTTTACGAAGGTTCAAGTCTTGTTAGTCAGTCATAATAATATTACTCTAAACGAAGTGCGCAATGGTAGAAAGCTTACGAGGACGAAGCTTCACACAGAATCAGGAAACGAAGTGAATGATGAAGATTTTTTGGCAATTTCCGCTGCGGCAAATTCCCTGCGGTTTCCTCAGATGCAGTTCTCATTGTGTTATTTTATGCCACCTCCGTTGAGAGCATCGTAAAAGCAGCCGCTACTTAATCTTACTCAGGGAAATTTTTTGCATAAACATTTGAAGAACATTACAAGTCGAGACTAAAAGAAACAAAAAGAACGAAAGGGCGTTACCCCTTCCATCTGCTTCGCTTCCCATCACCGCACCTTCCCTCTTATTGTTGTTTGGTCTGCCCATGTATGTCCTATCTAGCCGCTACCATAATGTCATGACGGTTTTGCATAGCGTAAAGATTTCAACTCGATGTGGGAGTTTTTCTTTTCTCTTTTTTTTCATGTTACGTTAGTACTCGTTAGCTTTTACTTTAAAATGAAGAATTACATGCAAATAGAGCTCTCTGCTTTTTAATATAAAATACTTTAATATAAACGATACATTTGTTGATAAGATTTGACCTAAAGGATGTCATAATCATTTACTACATTGAGCGTGAATTTCTTCATCCAGGATTACAGCTTCGTAACATTTCTTGGTCAACTATTAAATCAGACCTAACAACAGATATTACTCTTTTGAAGGTCAAAACACTATGGAGAAGTTGAGCGCGTTCAACAAAATATTGCCCTACTTCCTGGCTCGAGCTACAATGTCGCTCGGTTGTCCCTTCAAATAGGCCATCACTTGCTCGACAGCCTTGTTTACGATAGGCTAATATCGCCGCCGAAGATCAGAACCTCACAAGGGCACAGTAAAAGTTGATCCTTGAAACGCACAAAAATTCTGCCTGATCGTATTTGTGTGATATAAGTATATGACGTATTATTTAACACGTATTATTGTTATTGAAAAAAGAATTTAATTTTTAATTTTAGACGGCATGCTGAGCGCAATCAGACAATAGAGACCTACCAACTTTATGGAATTTCAAGAAATCTGCAAAAACATTTGTTAAGTGAAAGACTAATTTTAAAGCGACTAGGGAGGGCAAAAGTATTTGGCTGATTATCGCGATACACTTTGTAAGTTGATCCAGTTCTGCCGATGGTTTACATAAACCTGCTCAACAGTTGTTTCTTTAGTGGCAAAAGGCTTTTCTTTAAAAGCTTCACTCGACAATTTGGGTTGCGCCGAAATATGGCCGCTAATTTCTTACAAAATCTCAGCAACATTAGTTCCGAGTTCCTAATTTTGTAATATAGGCGGTCGTTGGCATAGCTTATAGCGCTCTTTCTCCTGCAAATGCCATCTTCAGTTCGTTGGTAAATTTCTTACAACTTCAAGAATACCTTGGAGGATCTTCTCAAGTTCCTTTTCAAGGGAACTCCAGTTCCTTCTGTAGCATTCTAGAGCTGATAACACTACTCATTACGGGCTTCTTGCAGCTGCTTATTTTTCGCCACAAAACGCTCCTTTGTTCGATACGCTTTCTATATTTTTTCTGGCGAATTTGTCCTTTCATCGTCGCTTACCGTAGCGCGCACTGTGCCCACGACGACCAGAGCGGTTAAGAATAACATGATATTCTTTATGGCTAAACAAATTGGGAGGGCAACATTGACAAGCGCGTTTGTTCATTTGACCTCTAGTATGAACGGGAAGTTTGAACCAATCTGCGTTTAAATCGCCGTTAATATTAACATGAACTCAGGTGTCATACATTATGTGAGTAAACCTACCTAGGCAAAAGCTAACACTATCACAAATAGCTTCTTGTGTGTCAAAGAAGATTAATAGTCGAAGTAATAATATGTTGTGCAATCGAAAGCCACACATTGTGTTTAGAAAAATTACTTTCAATAATTCTGATTTGTCCTCAAGATATAGAAGTAAAACGTCCCACTCACCGTGTCTTTTACTAACAGAAGGCATTTGCGTCCGGCAATGCTTTTATAGTCTAAATGAAGTTATCGATGATGTCCTTTTTCTTGGCCTAATGCAGCGTACTCTACCTGCTCTAATTAAATTTTCGTCCAATCCTACAGTCGGTTGTTCCTGCATGAGAAACTAAAGATATATTTCAAATATAGCTCAGATAAGTGCTAGATTTTGTATATATATATATATATATAAGGGCTAATATGTGGTGGCAGTATACGACTTCAGTTGGTCTACAGTAGGAAGATTAAGTTTCATATTTTTAGGGCTGACCATCAGCCAACGTTTAACGTCCACGGTAGCACTCGGTCAAGTTCGGTGGCTTGGTGCATTTGTGTGCACCTTGCGACCGAAGGAGACACGTAGGTGCACGGGTTCGATCCCCGCCGTTGGACATTTGCATTTATGGGGTCCGTCTTACTAAGGCTAGTCTGTCAGATCGATACCATGCCAGATTTTAAATCAAACAATTCGCTTTTACCTCAATTGTTTTTTATCCTGCAAAGAGAGAAAACCACTGGATTACTTTCACTGGACAATCATCCGCGTCGGCTGAGCTCAGCAGTCTATTTATTTACCCTACTGAGCATTTGGCGTCTAATTCACAAATTGTTATAATAGTCATTTAGTTATGTTCACGACTACATGTCTGGTTCACATGTCAGATGTACTTTCATAAAATACAAGCTTCATATCTAAACACATAACATGATGTGATTCCTAACGCAAATCGTCCATATAATACAAAAAAATCTATTTTCAATCAGATTAATAATTTAATATGAATTAGTTGCTTTTCGCGTGTGTCGTGTAATATTTATGATACTGTAGCTGCTTCTTGTAATAAATCACTCCTTTAATAATGCCTCGTCTACTTAATTAATCTTACCAAGTTTTCGAGTTAACAGAAAATATTTCGTTTTTCGCCCTCATTATCTGTACATTAGCTTTGTAGAAAACGACCACTTTCAATTGCTAGGCTAAATTTTTGTAAATTTTTGTTTTTCTACAAAAAACCTTACCTCGACACATGTAACATGCACTTCACACACATTTTCCTTCTATTGCTCAACGAAGAGGTCGGCTCAATAGCTTTAGTCTTCCAAATTTGTCCTCAAATTTCCTTAAACAGACAAAACTAAAAGTGTTTAATATGTTGTTTATAGATGCATCAAAATATTCCAAGATAAGGTGAAAAAACATTTCCTCAAGCAATTGTTTAAAATAAAGGTGATGATTCAATTTAAGTAAATTTATTAGGAGCAGAATTTAAATTAAAAATTTTAAATCCAAAAACTTTTTGGTCACGACCGTACCATGAGGTTTAGCAATATAGATATGTAAATAGATAACTAAGCATACTGGCATCACCACCCATCGTACCAAATATTGTTACCTCTGTGCTATAGTAAAATGGCTACTAGATTCATGTACTTCTCATCATTCATCATTTTATGAATTTCATGCATCAGTACTTGCAAAGAACTGAAATTACAGATGATTTAAAAATATTTGCTTTAAAGAAAAATATTGGCTCCCTTTATTTGTTCGTCGTAGAGGTATGTATTTTTATCGCTGCTTAGACTGTTGACAGTTTTGTGTGCGTTTGATGTTGGAATTGGATCGAAAGGTAGCGTTTGACAGAAAATAGCGTATTCCACATCATAATAGGCGAGTGGTTCGTCTGACACCGACCAGAAAAGCGAAGGCGACAAGTATAAAAGAACGAAAGCGAACACAAGTGCGAGTCGACGAAGATCTTAAAGATGATGGATTTACTTTGGTAGGCCCCACTGATGCTTAAACGAAAGCGCGTGTTCAATTGTCGAATGCGGCAATTCATCTTGACTGAAGGGATGCGCGAAAACTCGAGTTAAACGATGCTTTCAATACCCGATATCGACTATAGGTGACTCGTTAGCGGTTTTACGTCCCACACAAACAGACAGAATTTCGTGTGATTTTGGCTTTCAGGGATTTTAAAAACGAAGCTTACAGGTTGGAAACGGTCGATTGCTTTCAGTTAAGCGCGGCCTCAGAGTTAAACACAGTGACTGAAGAATGTCTGTCGACGCATTTACGGCTGATTTCGCGTTTTGAAAACAAGAGTATATTTCTGTATTAGCTAAGATAAAGCTAATAAATCTATGTGTAAGCATTGTACACTGTTGGAAAACATGAGCACAATAACAACCAATGATAATACTACACAGAAAAATGGTAAAAATCATGTCAATGCCATATTTAACACTGAAGCTCAGGAAACCATCAGTTACAAAATAAGTACATCCTATTTTTATTAGAAAGGGTATTGGCATTAAATGATATGAGGCTGCAATTTTAGTATGGAAAAGGAGGGGTTATATCTAAGAATTCGGTCAAATATATCTACAATAATTTGTTGCCCTAATTGTTGCGCAAGCGAAAACTAAATCCACGGATAAATTATTCTAATTAGATAAGGATAAACAATACAATGTTCTGCATTCATATGCAATACCCCAAGAGTAGAGAGATCCAAGAGGTAAATGCGAATGTTCCGAGATGCTTTTTTATAAGTAAATGTGATTGCAGCTTTAGTACAAGGACCAGAGAAAGGGAGATATGCAAGATGTTCAAGGCTGATAAACTAAGCACTTAAAGATAAAACGGGAAGTTCTGCGAAAAGGATGTGCTAACATGACATATCGTTACGACCCTGTAGAGAGAGCAACGGCAGTTTCCGCATGCATTATCTTTTGCTCCGGTGACAAGTGTAAAGGACAATATTCTTACTGTGTTTTAACGTTTCCTCGCATTTTTCTGCAATTAATAAATGAGCAGAAAGAATCAATTCCATTATCATACGCGTACTTATTACTAATCTTAATTTAATGATAAAATCGGGTGCACGATCTTCCTATACACACCGCACAAGCACCATTTTTTAGATGGACGATTTGCAGACAACTCAATATGCCAACACCGTGAATAAAGTGGACAAATTTTACGATCAACTGTATAACTACCTAATTTTTCGACGTATCGTTACCCTCCTGCGTGCTTCGCACAATTTGAATATGGCGTTCGTTCCCTTTCCTGGCTTTCTGAAACCCATACGAGATTTACAGGGTGAGTTTCAAAGCTATGATTAGACTGTGATAAGCAAGTTTTTGCCTTTCGGAGACCATCATGGAGTACAACAAGTACTGAGGTTTACTACCCACCGTGATCGTTGCTGGTCTTCGTGATACCCCTGATTATTCTTGTGGTGTCTATTAAAACTGCTCATTTTGACTACCTCATTGACTACTCAGCTCAGTTTGCTCAGCTTGCCTGCTGCGTCACTGTGAGGCGGAACGGTCGCTCGCAAACGCCGTTGAGATCGTACCTCAAGTGATATCGTAATGGCGGAGTGTGACTAAAATGGATTAAGCAAAATAAAGCGAGTTTTGTATTTGTCTCTAGCAATGTTAAGCTAATATCAGCCACCAATGAAGCAACAGACGCCACAGGCACTCAAGAACGCAATGTGATTAGTGATACACGTCTGACCAACTACCGTGAGTGCTCACATATCCTTGTAAACGCCTAGCACTCTACAAGGGACGTCAAAACATAACCGAGAATACCTAGACTATTCAGTAAGAAACTTTTACAACCTGAAAGAAAAAAATCATAATGGCACATGTTTTTTTCATTAGACAGATTCAACCTTAAATCAGCTATTAATAAAAGGTGCTTACTGATTTGTGTAAGAACGGATTACGTGTCGTGGTAAATACTGCTGGCCTGCGTATACACATATACATTATTGCTGACCATCTTATTCTTTGTGTATCTTCTTAGTGTGACCTTTTATTTATTCATTTTAAAAAACAAATATGAGTAAAAAAAAAATTATGTATGTCGGCTATATAGCGCTATACTCTTGCAGATATTTTCTGGTCTCATTCCTCAGTTAATTGCGATCCTTCGCCATTAGACGCGGAATGACGGCCATTTAGCATATGTGTAAGCTGTTTTGTTAGACTGTTCATCCTGAAAGTAAAATGGGATGTTTTTATTTTTGATACTTATATTTTTTTTGTGCTATTATTGTTTTAATAGAAACTGTTGCTGTTGATGTTGCTACTATTTCTTGCTTTTCGAGCGAATCTCGCCTCTACTTAAAGTCAGTTAGGGGGCCTCGATGTCATTGCATTTCTTCCTACTTTGGCGCCCTCTTTTTTGACGGAGGCACTAAAACCGAGTAGAATTATATGTATAGCAAGCAAAGTGATGCGAGCTCAATCGGTCCTTTTCTCTGAAAAGGAATTGTTCTCTACTGTACTATAGTGACAATAAACAATTCATTTCTATTCACTTTACACACGTTATCATATTTTTGGGTTTATGACCAAAAATATTGACAATACGTCGTAAAACGGGCCCTAAGTTCTGCCACCGGCTTCTGGCACAGCATAGTCGCAAAATTAGAGTCCATATATCTAGCGATCTGCGCGTAAAGTTATTCATGTCGTTAATTTGTTTTAACACTACTAAAAGGTGCCCGGTCTCCATTGCGTTCTGAAACCATGTTACTTAAAAATTAACTTGAGTTGTACATGAATGGTTGGTTAGAAATGCTTTACGGTTGGATACTATATCTATGTCAAAAGTGGTAACCCGTACTCTTGCTAAATTTTCTGAGTTTCATTAATTAATGTACTCAGTTGATATTCTTTTTAAATTTGGGTGCACTTGGCTTTATATTTTTGTTTTTTTTATTGAAACATTATTTTGTAGATTGTTTGCCCACAGCTTTTAACGGACCTGTCTCGTGTGTCGTTATCTACTTACGGCAATACTTCATGGAAATACAAACAATTGACCTTTGTGGCCTTAAATAAATCGATCGGCTAACCTCAGATATGGCTTATAGTAATTTAGTACAACAGTCGTCGTTTTTGTGTATGTGGATAGCCTTAGCAGGCTAAAATCGGCATTTCCTGATGGCCGTAGCTTAGAGCTGAGAAGACCTGAGAGATACATATATATGTAGATGGTTAATCAACTGGAATCAATCGTGTTTTTGTGTCTCCAATACTTAGAAGGCTAAATACTTTACGGACAAAGAATCCAGTCGAAGCTCAAATTTTGTTTGGAACACAACCACCGAGAGAAGAAAATAAAAGATTTCGAAAGCATACGAGATACGAGGACAATATCGTAATACGTGATATATATATTTTATAAAGGGTCTAGTTGAAAATATGTTCACTATATTCGATAGAGAATGTTCAAAGTCTTGTAAAAGCTTACAGCTGCTACAGCTACAGTTCACGGAAGGTGAAATGTTTGATTTCACATTTAAAAAACTGGAGTTTTAAAAAATTCCAGATTTCATAAAATGTTATCTTGAAAATAGGAATCAGGCGGTTATATACAAAAATAAACTTCGGGCACTTCGACAAGTGCAATACGTATGGGATTGCTCCATTTTTTGCCAAACGCTGTTTATGTTTTGTATAAACGATACACACCACTTATACAATAGCGTTAGTATTATCCAGTTTGCTAATGATACATATGATCTGCTCACTGAGAATCTAGAGAAGCATTATACATGAAGATAAAACACCACTTGCATTAAACCAATTATTTTTTATACTGCACAAGTGATACCAAATTTTTCAGTACGGTATCTACATGTCGGTAGCTTTGTGACCATTAACTAATGTGGATGACAATAATGGCAACTAATTAGAATAGCCATTCGTTATAAATACCTGGACTTCACACTCCAATAAAATCTCAGGTAGGATAGCATTAACAATCAAATCGTTAAGAACCTGAGGGCTACTTCTGCTCTGCTGTAGCCGGGAACATTGATTCCTTCAAATTACGCTTATCCAATCTCGATTAAAATATATTACTGTATTAAACGTTTATATCTATTAAATTATTATTTAGCTATCAATTATTATTTATTCAACATTCCCGACCACTCAATTGTCCATATTCAGTATAACGGTATAGTGTTTATACAAAGTTGGGCGTAGTCAAGCTAGTGTCGTTTTAAATCAGTTCAAGATGCCGTATGACTTCGCCTGAAGTTCGCCTGTTAGTGAACTCCCTCGGCGCGGTAAGCTTATCGGCCACATTTGTTGAAATAATACGCTGACTATATAGAATGCTTACACTAAAATAAGATGAAGCTCATCTAAATCATAAGTCTCACTCCTCTTTTTAATATTTTTTGTGTCGTAGAACGCCGTTGAAATGACACCGGAGGCTTTAAACATGTTCAAACTGAGTAGTTCCCCTGCGCTGTTTTCTCATCGAGTTGTGGCGTATGGCTGTCGCAAATGCGTTCAGGCGTTCCTGGTTCGTTTTATCTGTGGTGGATCTTTCGGCTCGAAGTGCTAGTCCCTTCCTGCATGGTCCTGTGCGTACGTGCGTGCGTGCAGTGTGTGTATGTGTGTGTGTGTGTGTGCGTGTATGTGGAATAAATCGTTAGGTAAATGCGATGATCTACGGTGATCCAATCCAACCTAATGGAAGTAGGGATAAAACCAAATGATGGAACTCCCGAAGGAAGACCGGTTATTTCGTGAAGACACAGCAGCTACGCTTTCCTTACATTACGGCTTGATCAGATCACACATTTGATAAGAACGGTGATGATTCGAAATCTGTAAAGAATCGCTGTTGAGTCTACGATTTTAGTGCCATTTTAGATGGTGCATTTCTTAATGGTGACTACTATTATTTCTTAGTGGTGACTACTATTATTTCTTAATGGTGACTACTATAGCATTTGTTGCCTGCGTAATTGAATGTTTTGGACTCCGGTACGATCCCTCTGCGCACACCGGTTGGTAGTCAGAAGACTCTAATTCCGAAGTTCACTGTAATCGTCTTTTGCATAGTTATTCTTCATAGTTAGTATTCGACTATATCTTCACAACATCTATAGTTATGTAATTAAGGAAATTATTAACGGATCAAGCGGGCATGAATTATTAATCAGCACATGTGTATACTAATTAGTGTATCCTCTACATAGCTACGGCGTATTGTGGCCATCTTGGTAACAGGTTGATGTATATACGTCCTTTACTTCTGGTAGATATTTATGGTTACTCATTTTTCCAATTGACCAATAGATATTTAAGTTATAGCACAGTTATTGGAAAAAGCGCGCACAGAAAAGGGGAATGCGCATGTTTTCAAAACGAGAAAAGCAAAGTATCATCAAGCTTATCTCAACACTGTAAAGTTAAAAGAACACATTTGTGGATAAAGCCATCTTAGCCGTACAAATGGTTAAGCCGCAATTTTAATTTCATTTGAACGCTTACTTACATTGCAACTTAACAAGTGGCTGCAAAAATAATTTACCTTCTAAGTGTTTAAATTTGAAAGCTCATTTGTAAATATTGTTATAAGTAAGTTCTTGATTCACATTATTTGAAACCACAGATTGCAAGAACCCGCACGTGAATTAATGCAACAAGGTCAGTAAAATTTTGTAATGACCGAATCCACCTACGTTTTACTCAAGAACTGCTTGGATTGTCATACGGCTCTGAATTATTGGCTTTATAGCTAGTTTCATTGATTGGTGTCCTTACTCTGTGTAGTTACAATGGCTCAGATTAAGTCCTTTTGCAAATCCAAAGTAGCCGATGTTTTGTAGTTATTACATGAGATCTCTCCTACTAGTCTCGATACCCAGGCCCACGCCTCAACGTCTGCTAGATTTTGTGTCAATCTTACGGACGAACTATTTGCCTTATGGATGAAGATGGCGATTTTAAATATCTTCTACAGGGGCGTGTTCGATTGACAAGATCTTCGGAGTAGTAGTTACGCCAAACCGCTTCCTCTTCGTACCGGAAACTATCGACCCGCGCAGAAACATCATATCAAAATGAAGCCTCTCAGTTATTTTTGACTTGAGTAACACAAATCACACATGTTTAGGCTTTTGTGCTGGACAGTGGACTGTCATATCTTTCTACCAAACCGAACTCCACGGATCCTAAAGTCGCTGTTATAGCACAGCAGACTCAAACGCTAACTTCCGTCCGTCTGAACTGCAACTGATAAAAAAAATCTGGTGTTCATTCCATGTTTTAGAGACAGGACACTCAGTCGACAATCTGGCATAGATGTATTTCTTCACTTCTTCGACAGAGCCGTCTTGTACAGAAGACCTAGTCGCTTGAGTGGCTATTACGAAACTATTATATTAGCTGAGATCGGCAGTTCTGATGGATACCTTCTGTTGGTTAGTGACAGAACATCTGCATGAGCTACAGGTTCGAATTCAGTCCAGCGCTGACTGTGTTGTTGATAATTGATGATTATAGCCACATCTACGTAAGTTGGGATCTTCCTTGGTCAAAAGGGTATATGACTAAGCAATACCAACGATTTTACCTGATCAATTCAATAGGTTGATAATAGATATATGAACTTGGAAAACTTCCATCGCAATTTCTATAGTGGTTTGGTTGACTCCGCTTTTAAAAAAACATTACGATTTTTATAGCAAATTAGCTCTCCAAGGCAATGGCAATGGTCTGTCTAGGAAATTTCTCTGAAGCGATAAAAACGTTAACGTTTCAAGTATCACAAAACTTTACATCAAAGGCGATCTTAATATGCATTTAAAAATCGTGTAGTCTTAACATAACCGGCAGAACTTTTCACTATAGGTAATCTAATCAGAGAAGAAGCAAGGTGGTGCACGCTCCAAACCACATAGTTTTTGTCCGTACAGCTAAGGACATTTTCAACCCTTTTCGAGCAGTTATTCCTCTCGTTGACAACGTAAAGGATTCTTTGTGTATGTAATATGGTTTTTTTGCCATACAGTAAATACACAGGAATTCTGATGTACTAGAGTTCTGGTTAAAAATATTAGCTCAGAGTTGAGATAAAATATTGCCAATTTCTGTCTTTAATTTCAATTTAAAAAATTGGGGTTTTAGAGTTTGACAATGCCAGATTTCATAAAATGTTTTCTTGAGGATAGGAATCAGATGGTTATATACAAAATGAGCCTTGGAAGCTTAAACAGGTACAATACGTATTGCAGGGCTCCGTTTTTTGCCAAACTCTGTTTATGTTTTGAATAAACGATATACACGGCTAATACTATAGCCTTAGTATTTATCCAGTATGCTAATGGTACATATGTTCTGCTCGCTGAGAACCTAGAGAAGCATTATACATAAAGATAAAACACCACTTTTGCATTAAGCCAATTATTTTTTATAGACCCAGGCTGTCTTCATTGCACAAGTGATACCAAATTTTTCAGCACGGTACCTTACATGTCAGCAGCCTTGTGGCCATTAACTAATGTAGATAACGGTAACGCCAACTAATTAGAATAGCTATTCGTTACAAATACCTGGACCTCACATTCTAATAAAATCTCAAATAAGATAACATTAATAATCGAATCGTTAAGAACCTGAGGGCATCTTCTGCTCTGCTATAGCCGGGTACATTGATGCTTTCAACTTCCGAATGATTCCATATGAAATGCTTATCCAATCTCGATTAAAATATACTATTTTATTAAACGATTCAACATTTCCGACCACTCAATTGTCAATATTCGCTTTACAAAAGACGCGTGCACGGCTGGTCTATAATACGGCCTTTAGCGATACAGCATCTAATGTGTAGAAAAGCAAGCCAGTGTTACTCATCTACAGTATGTACACTTATTCAGCCACCAAGCTCAATACAGCTAGCAACCAGTATTGGTAGATAACCCACGAAAGCGTGCAATACTAGACTCGTTGTATCAAGAAGTTTTAACTAGTTGTTCGTTAATTAGCCACACATGCGTTATTGATATATTAATCAATATCAAAAAGGCGTTTTAATGAATATTTGAGATATAAGTAATTCTAAACAAAAAAAACAATTAAACAACCAATCAAAGACTATCTGTATTATGTTCCATGCGCCCATATGAAAAATTGTATGTATTGGGTCTGTCTTACCATCTAACAGAAATAATATTTTACGCATACATTATGTTATTTTATACATACACATTTATTGTTGAACTGTTTAAATTCACATCGATGACCAGAACATCTGTCTGTCCGTATAGTTACTTTGCCTACTCTCGCATATATGTAGATGTGCATATGAGGAAAATGTTCGAGATGTCGGTTGAATTCAACACAACGCCATAGAATTGCCAGTGGTACACTTTTATGCATTTTTATTATTTAAAAAAAATTGATGCACCACTCTCAGTGATGCTCTGTGTTGTATATTGTGCGTAATTGTAATAGATTTATCTTTCTATGAGTTTTAAGAGGTTGTTTCTCAGGTCAAACCTATTTCTTATCATATTGGCTTATCAAACGAACTTTTTCATAGAAAACGTATATCTGTAAAAATTAAACTTTTCCGTATATCAACAATTTCGGAAAATCTAACTGATCTCCCGCTTACTCAAAACTGAAAAACTTTGCTGTACTAGTTACTTATTTAGTAGAAATATTTTGTCTCTATCTTGTTATCGCCAATCTTGTTATCGGCATATTGTCAATTGTGCTTCGGCATAAGCTAGCTGTTGGAAATATGTAAACAAATAATAATCGCGGAGGCGTATGTTCAGCACCGGAAAATATGTGTAGTAGCCTATAAACACTTAAACAGATTTACATTAAGAGGAAACATCAAATATTTATAATTTGAATCTATTAAATTGTGTATTATTATCTATGTTTAAATAATACAACAGGTAAATCTCAAAATAGGCAGTTGCATTTCTTTCCGCTTCAAAAGTCATCCATTTACACTTTGCTGGACGATGTAGTCCATTACAAAAAGCAATATTAGTTTTCCTTCCTTTATATGCGGGAGCTTGTCTCGAGCTCTCGTAGAGACAACCTTTTAAATTTCACGCCGACAGATCCCCTGTCGGTCAGAGCAGAGAAACAATTGATGGCTTTAATTTTAAAGGAATTCCCCACCCAACTGTCCGTTGGTGTCTTTTCCAATGTCTTCACAGCAGCAGCTGCTGCAGCTCCTGTTTTTTGTTTCGTTCTCCGCATCTACTACAACCGCCGTAAAAACTGGTTTCTTTCCAGAGATGCATGTGTCTCATATTTGAAATTCCGTTCAGCTGAACCATATTGGTCATGAGACATCCATCTGTACATGTATACCATGCCTCCAAACTTTTATATATAGTGCATTCAATGAACAGCATTTTTTCAAGTTCCAAGTGGGTGCCACTATCACACACAGATCTTCGAACAGAAAACTGGAAAATATAGAAAAAAAAAGAAGCAAACTATCCTGATTTACGATTGAGATAGTTTCTTTCTAAGGCAACTTTAAGGACGGATGAAACAACAGGGAGCGTGTAAAGAGAACGCAGAAGTCGTAATTTGGCTGAGGGACGACAAAGAGAGAGGGAGTTAGAGAGAGGAAAACGCGGAGACACCAATAGGAATGTTCTTATTGAATTTCTTGCTCGACCCTCAATTCAATGAGTAAATTCGGTACAGCAAGCCGGTCAGGTGACTATCCTCAACGGTCGATCGCTTTGGGAGATCGCGAGCCCCTAGTGTTGTTTGACTTTACGATCGCGGCAGACAGACCGCCGAATCTAAAAACGCATACCTTTGGGAACACTTTGCAGGGAAATACAAGCTGCCAAGTGTCGAAGAACTTCTGCAACATCTTCAATGTACCACTCTCACAGAAGCAGGCTTTTAATTTAAATCTGATCTAATATTTACAAGCGCAGAAATAGTAACGCACGGGCAAAATTGCCATAGTAACTCACACTGGCTCAAATCAACACTGCGTTCCTCTAAAACGTTTGAATGTTTCTGAAATTAAGATTTACTAGCAGCGATGCTAATATGAATATCCATATGTGAATGAAAAAACTAACACAAAACATGTAATAGATAGCAATGATATGTAATAGATAACAATGTAAGCATAACAAACTTAGACACACGATAATGTCGCATTGTGTTTTAATTTTTTCAGATATTGGAACACAGTCTTTTAAGATCATTTTGATCAGGATATTTATGAATCCTACCAATCACGATGGGCACAATTTGTAATTTCGTAAACGTTGTGAGAAAGAACTATGTAGAAAGTTGTTATTTAGCAATAACGAAATGTGACTAGAATTGAAAACATTACAGAATTGTCGTAACGCTTTTATTTAAAAATCTATGAAGTTAGCTGTTTTAGTAACAACCGTTTGAAGGTAAGACACCTCTTGCCTAGTTTCTCTCATCGCAAGGGCACTAGGCCCTGTAGTAGCAATCAATTAGTATAATCAAAGCATGTAGTTGCATAGGTAGTAATAGGGCCGACCCTATTATTTATTTTTCATGGTTACTGATGTCCTAAACGGGTGCGGTCAAATCAATATTTACGTAATAAGGAAGATTCGCATTGGTTGACTTAGTAAATCTCATTCGAAGCCATTATGCTATTTTCAACGCATGCTTGGCTATTCTTATTTGCAATTTACGTCATTACAGCTTGACAGCATCCTATTGGACTTAAATAAATGCACTGTCTTATACCCAAAGCGAGACTGTAGTCGCACCCACCCAAATTACTCTTTGCCGGTTTTTCGGTACATTTTGTCGCATTTTTATCTTCGCCTTTTATTGGCAGCACAAAGTAGGAAAAAGTTCAGCGCTTAACGGGTCATCGACAAAAGATGCCGCAGGGGACCGCGTAAAAGACTTTCGGTAGCACCGCTATCGAATGTGGCGAAATCGCGCCGGGAGAAGCATCTCCTTCATCTATCTCTTTCATCGCCAATATCAGAAGCGGGCTCTGCTTCTGATGATGACGAATCTGCTACAAAGGCGCAAGTGGGACTCAGACTGGGACTGGGGAAGGGGAGACCAAGAAAGGACAGCATACCCAGAATCTCGCTAAAAGCCAACAAGCAACATGCGGTTGTTGTGTAGTGTGTACGGTCGTTTAGCCGCACGATGGTCACAAAACACCCTGCAGTTTTTCTTACGAGGGAACAGAGTGCGAACAAAGTGGGTACGACAAAAATTACATCCAATTCGCCATGTCGTAATGGCCATGATCGCGTCACGACGCTAATCTCATGGATAAAACTGTCGATACCACAGTTAAATTTTTATCACCTTTCATTGGTGCCCAGCAACTGTAGCACTCACAGAAAGCAAACCCAAGAGGTTGACCGAGCTGCTTGAGTCTACAAGCGCTTAAAATGTCCGGTCAAAAAAGGACTAGCGCTGGCACGTTATAGCCTTAGTCAGGATCAACTCCTTAATATTCATAACCAGCGTTATAAATATTCGCAATGAGTCAAAAAAATTGGTAGAATCATAGTTTACTAACGGTTCAATCTTAACATGGAATTTCGGACAGGAAAAACAATATTTGGGTACTAAGTGTTTCATCATAATCTTTTTTATTTACATCTAGTCAATCGCTTACTTCGATCAGCTGAAGGACAGAATTTCAAAATATATATTTCAAAGTTTCAAAAAATTCAAAAAGGAACGTCTAAATTCTATCCGGTGCTCGTAAAGTTATTTTTTATTATATTTATGATATTTTAAGCAAGTTGCTCGACGGCCATTTAAATGGAAGAGCTGTTAATGAAGGAAAATAGTTACGCAGGTAACACAGTGTAAACGGGTCGGCACTGTGAAGTTAAGAGTGAGATCATTTTCAAGCCTAATGCACTGAGTCGTCGAGCAGAAGTAGATAGAGTATATGCATTAAAGTACTGTTAAAATATGATCAAAAATGATAATTTTAAGTTTGAGCTTAATTGTGTACTCGTTTGCCCACCAAAAAGCACACACTCATCTACAAGTCTCATACTCTTACGTATTAGTTAATGTACGAAACTTTCTTCATTGATGTTTTTGAGCACTTCGGCCTTGTGCCCATGGGACGAAAATGGCCACGAAGGACGCATTTTAAGTGCAGAGCTATTATATTAAATTTGAGACTTATTAATATTATTGTTTTTATAACCGTCGTGCATTTTCCAGCAGGGAACTCTGCCGGTAAAAATGTAGGAATACCTGAATCCTCATGAACATAAGAATGGATTAGCCCTGGTGCTTGCAAAAGCAGGCTATCTATTATTGGAAACACGACGACATTTCCACATCTCCAATAAAACAACAACACCAAAGGCAAAAGCAGCAGCAGCAAGAGCGATGACCACTATTGCGGCAGCAACAAAAACAGCAGCGACAGCAGTCGTAGTGCTGATTGATTATAAACGTGGGACGTACTCTCATTGTCAAATACAGCATCGTGGGTTAAAAGTGCCTCTACTCCATCTACTTGTTTACGCCGTTACGGTCGCAGTTCATTGCTCTATCTGAGTCAAATACATTGTGCATTTGCAATAAGTAAAGTCACCCAATAATATGTTCTATAGCCGAAGTATAACTGTTTACATATTCTTGCTCTTATTGCAGTCCTAAAGTAATAAACGGCTTTTGTATGAGTACTACAGATTTATTTTTCATTACTTTCTATTTAATGAAAAATTGCCTGTATTTAACTTCTGTTCTTCTTCTTCTTCTGTAACTTCTGTAAAAATATACACATTTTTAGCAGCTTTTGTGGTTCGCACTTATAAAATGACGGCGTTAACACAAGTCAGCGTCGTAAATTAACGGTTTGTTAACCTTAGTCGCTGGGTGCATACAATTCACTGATGCGTAATTTGATTAAGATATTGCATCTATGAGTCCCTACATATATTAATTGGTTTTAGACATTTTTAAACATTGTATTTCAGGTAATGTGTGCAACATAGCGCTTCAAATTACCACAATTTGAAATTCACAATTCTTGATGGTTACTACACTGTCGTGTAGAAACTATGCGCGCCATTTATGTAAAGGTTAGCGAACTGCGTTCAAATTTATTTGACTCTAATCTGCTAAAGAACTAAAACTTGGATTAACACACAACTATACAAACGCACTCGTTTACGTGAATTTATCTCGCTTAATGCGTTAGACGCTTTACATATTGGATCTTCAAATTGGGGAACAATGAGCTCTGCAATAATATAATCCGAATTGTGAGACCAAGCATATTTAAATGTAGATCGTACATAACGTATGTGTACTCCCTAACACCAGCTCCCTTCAACTGTCGTCTTAAGCCACACTCTGCCGCTAGCCACAAGAGCATATTAGGAGAAGTGGAAGGTCTAAATGCTGCTGCCGTCGCTGCGAAAACATCACGATGCGGACGGTGGCGCCACGCAGTCTGTCGATAGCGGCGAAAGCGTTGCGTCCGTTTTAGGAGCAGTTGTAGACGGAAGGCTCCACTGTGTCTGTCAGTCTCAGACTTAATCGAGCCAAAGGACCACACGGGCGTTTTGCTTAAGCAGCACCCTGCTCATCATCAGACTGAACATCGCCGCCTTCAAAAGGCGATCTTGAACCGACTGACGAAATTGTACCATCCCTACGATGCTGTTCAACGGTCGCAGACTGACTGAAGAACTTCGCTCTTCTGTTGCTGTACTCGGCATTATTATTCCTCGTCGGCTTGTTCTTTCGCACTGCTCTTCGATTTCATCTTCAGTTATCGTATGTATAGTTAGCGACGGTGCTATTGAACAGTCTCCTTGAACTCAAGCTTTTTGCTTAATTCATGCCGGTGAGGCTACTTAAAAATGAGAGCAAATTCCAAAGCCCGCCGAAGTTCAAAGCGGTCACTATTTTGACATCACGACTCAGCTCTGCTTAATAACTGCATCTGTACTTTCTTCAACACTTTCCCTTTCTTCATAAAACCAATTTGACCAATTACTTGTTTACGTTGGCTCAGTGTTTGCACGATAAAAATGCCGCTTAACGCCGGATGAACCGAACGCAGACATTAAACACAGATGAAAATAGTCCAGGGAAGCTGAGTATTTTCATTTGTTTTAATGATATGAGACATCTTATCACGTTAATATGACTGTATACTGTGTGTTATACTATAACACTGCCATAACTATCAACACTCGTTCATTCCTATTTGTCTTAATACTACCACATTTTTACTCATTTTTATTTGTATATTTCATCTATTCATTAAGGAGCAAACCCGTCACACAACACCTGTGTTTTTTTACAAATTTTCATGAAAATGTGTTTGGTAGCTTACTTTTTAAAAACGCGCGTAAAGAAAGCAAAATTATCTGTATCAATCCTAGAAAGCAGTATAATGATCTGCCAGAAAAAAAGGCTGGATACGCGCGATGCAAGTTAAAAAGCCTAGCGTCTATACATTCCACAGCTGTTAAATGTTTCTATCATCATTAGGAAAAAAGTTTAATACAAAATATTTAACTCTTGCGAGCCGATCGCCGAGTTGTGCATTTTACGTCGAAAAACAAGCTCGACTTTTTCAACTGCTCACAAATTTACAGCCAGCAGTTATAATAACGCCAATGATACCGGAAATGGCTTAATCGCTCTTATAATACGAAGGCTAATTGTAAGGCTGTAATTTACATAAAAATTTGCTTAATAAGAATTGTCAACTCATTGCATGTATTTTAGTAGTCCCAATTATACAACACTGCATCGCTAGTGCTATCCCTGAACGAGTACTAATTAATTTCTCAAGTTTGTTCTAAAATGTGCTTACCATAAATTTCTGTGATTCTCCGTGAATTCTTACTATTTCTCCGAAATAAGAGAAAGCCGAGTTCGCGTGTATTAATTTATTCAAAAACTCCGATTAGACGATCGCAACGTTTCACGTTGTCGCACCTCCACTTACCAATGACAATAGCAGTTGTTTGCAAACACCGTAATGACACTTATTGCTTCCGAAGTCAGTAGATCTTCAGTAGTCAAGTGTTTTCAAAATTTACTAATTGCCCTTGCAAATACAAAAATGTTTAAATTTTATTTTTTACTAAAAGCGACCTCATTAGAATACATTCTACGCTAGAGATGCAGTCAACCGGCCGAAGCATTGTCTACTACACATTCGGTCTTCTACTACATCGTCTACTACACTACTGCTACTATTATTATTTATCTCCCTTTATAGCACATTTTAATCTAGTGCAACTCTGAGTCACATTGCATGGATAGATTGTGTGTCAGAAAATTGTATTGGTGGCCCAATTGATACAGTTGTCGTGATTTCTTGTTTTCTACCTTTGCTTTCTTTTTAAGCACCTTCGTTGCCAGGTTTGCGCGAATTTGCGCTTATTCAAACGTCAGTCATTTGTGCAACCTGAGTCAGAGTGTCGGGACGGTTTCGGACCGTGCCTCTTCTAGCGCTGGGAAATATAGTACGGTATGAGTTACATTACGTGTCTCCTGATGATCCACTTATCTAAATTCGGGCTGAGGCGGCAGGTTTAGAAATCTGGCTGTTGTGCTCTCTTTCTGGTCCACTCCCCTTGTCATTCTCTTATCGTATGTCTTCTGGCTTATTTCCTTCTTAGGCTCTGATTTCTCGTAAGTGTTTCTCCCTCCGTGGTAAATGTTGGCTAGGGAATTAGCCTGGCAATGGTGATATCTCCGCCGTCTTGTAAGCTCTGGCAACTTTCATGTCTAGGGTCTGTTGCACTTTCAAGGACTTCATCTCAGTGCGCGTAAGCTTTAGCTCTGTGGGATCCCAAATTGGCGCTGCATACATGACGATGAATTTGGCCACCGAGGCCAAGTCTTCTTTTTCCTTCTAGTTGCTTTGAGTTATAGGCATGATTTTCGCTAAGTTATTAGCAACCTTCACCGTTGCATTTTTCCATTTTTTCCATTGCATTCTCTATATGGGCTTTGCCGTTTAAAAATCCGCTCATCGTGACGCCGAGGTACCTTGCGGCCTCCTTCAGTTTGATATTAATCCCGTTTAGGTGCTGTTCTGTAGTGTTCGTTTATCGCATGCATTGCATCAAAGCTAGACGATTCCCGTATGTGACAGTTTTGACACTTTTGACTCCAATTAGGTTTAAGTTATCGTTATACCTCATTTTCCAGATCAAAGTCCCAAAATTGACCTTTGAGGCACTGCGCCAATCATCGGAAAAGCAGTATCCCCGTGCCTGACGGGCCAGTCACAGAAGTACGAAGGGATCAACCGTCGTACGGTACTATACAACTACTACTACTCCAACTATTACTATTACTACTACTATATTTACTAGTCGTCACTGTCACTTGAATGGCCATAAAAGAATTCACCTAACAAAGTGGTTCATTAAGGGCGAGACAAAAGTACACTTCTATGTAGAAAACCTAATTAATGATCACGTATTTTTTATCACTCCATTGTCAAATGCTCTCGGTCTATGCGTGCGTCACTCCGAACATCCGCATCGCAGGATCTCAAACATTCGTGTCACAGCAACAATAATAGTAGCAACAGACCACAGCAAGCAAAGGCACAAATACCACAAATACTTGGAGTTATTTAGCGGCGAGATGAGTGTGGTGTGTTTGTCGGTGTTGTTCGTTTTGCTTCGTCGTCTCGATGCTGTAGGGCCGAAATCATCTAAGCCCTCGTTGCCGCCGTCACCCACCGACAAGCCACCACCAACCTCACCTTACCTCACCTCACGCGAAAGACGGACACGCCAGTCGCTGCCGGAGCAGCATCACTTAGTTATTGATCTCTGAGCACTTCTTTGAGTAGGACCGAAAGCGGCTTGTCTCCAGTGTTATTGTAGCCAGGCCAGGAGGATTGCTTTGCCAGAGTTACGGCCGTGAAGAGGCTGGCCTGCCACGAGCAAGCACAAGCGCTCTCCTAAAAGAAACCAGAACACATGCCGAGTTTTCTACGGGCGAACAACAGGGCGCTTCAGCCGCTGCCGACCGCGTGTCCGCGGTAAAGAGAAAATATTAGATCATGCGATTCCAACTGCCTCTGCCCCTGTTCGCTTCAGCTGCTGCTGCTTTGGGTTCTCTCATGGTCGCCGTTGTCTTCAAATGTGGGGTTCTTCAGGGTCTTACGTGATCATTGGGCTGCTCGCTCACTCGGGACAGCGGCGGCATCAGTAGGAACAACAAGCAGTAACAGTAACAGCAACAGGTCACTTTGCGCTATCTTCCCCCTCCCCTTCCCCCTCTCTCTGTTTTTCTCGGCGGTTTTTTCTCTCTTCACTGTTGCTGTGTTCACTACTGTGTTGTCGAACTTCTTGTTTCCCTGTAGCTTTGGCGGGGCCTCCACTTTGTTCTTTGTCTCGGTGCTGCGGGCCCAGCTTACGAAGCGAATCCCGCTGTTCGCTGTGAAGTACGCCGAGGTGGCGAAGTAGTAGCCGGACCGCAAGTGCCGAGCCAATGCGTGCGGATGTGCCTGAGTGTATGATTTTGTGTGTGTGTGTGTGTGTGTGTGTGTGTGTATAAGCTGGGTAATAGCCCTCAGCTCAGGGATCTGTCAGCTATCGGAACATCCCGACATGAGAAGAGGCGGCCCCCACCGATGACCGTAGCATATCAACCAAATGCCTACGGCACATCTACGACATCGTCTACAACCGCCAGACTGCGTGACGCAGTATAGCTTCCTCCTCCTCCTCCTCCTCCTCCTCCTCCTCCCCATTTTCCTCCCCCTCTCACCATCATCGTCGGTCCGTAAATCGTCGTCGTTCTCGTTCTGAAGATTCTCAAATGGCCGATGCACGGACTAACAAAGAAAACAATTCGGGACTTCATGTGATCAGACGCCCTTATTGAAGTTCCAACAACGACACTTCAACGTTTTTTTGAATGTTTCAATTCTATATCGATAACAAAAATTCAAACAATAGGCGGACTCCTAAGGTATTTATGC
Organism: Tropilaelaps mercedesae; assembly: GCA_002081605.1. Lineage (NCBI taxonomy): Eukaryota > Metazoa > Arthropoda > Arachnida > Mesostigmata > Laelapidae > Tropilaelaps > Tropilaelaps mercedesae. The sequence goes on from MNPL01001460.1 coordinate 24,366, forward strand.
ACCACTAAAAGATATATATAGGCCCATGAAGACTTCAATTAAAACATCTAACTACAGGTAGAATTTACCTCATTTCTTCAATCTCCAGACTTGTTCTCTTAGACAAATCGTGCATCTGTATCATAAGTTTTAAAATCAGCTATTGTTTCCTGCAATGTTTTATATGGTATCCCGGCAAATTCCTTGTATAATGGATGTAGTATCGTACTCGTTTAAGGTTTTCCTAGCTTAAATCAGGAACACGATCTAGATAACATGTATTGTCTATCCTTCTGTATCCCATGCTCCATAGGAACGGGACATGTCATTAAGAAACACGATCGGGCGTTCGATTCGGTGCCAAAGGTTTGAGAGCTTTGAAAAATTTCTTTACACGGGGTCTTTTTTACATTTTTTATAGAATCCCACACGATCCGATGCACTGGAAAGGTCACGGAGTGAAAACAATAGGTATTCTGAAAAATAAATGTATTTAGTGCATAAAAACCGTCTACTGTATTTCAGCGTGTATTAAATGTATAAGCAATTAATAAATATGGTTGTATTATACTATCATTTGTATGCTGATGTCTCCTTATGATGTGTATATATATAGGTATAGATATAGATGGGAGATGAGAAATCAAATATTCGCGTTGCTTTCAATAATAAATGTCAGCAATACCCATTAGGCACGTATACAGTTAACACGCATTTAGAGTAATTCATTAATATTTACATAAGTGGAGCTTGGAGTGATGATTGATTTTTATCTCTCTTCCGTTTAAGTAACGTGGGAAGCGATCCAATAAATTTAAAATGGGTGCGACAGGTCGAGCACATTGGAGAGAATATGCAGAAAATTGATAAGCATACAGAACACACGTAACCCACTTCGACGAGGTTACGATGACAGAAACACGCCGTTCGGTAGTCGACCACATCAGGCTTGGGTAAGACTAATCGTGCTCTAAGCGCCTTCGAGGGCAGAAACACCCACAGGAGGTACTCGAGGAGACCGGCCATTGATGGTGCTTTCAAATAACTTCCTCCTGTGATATCAGCACCCTGCTGTAACAAGCCACAATCTGTTTCTATAACACAGGAGTCAACAATGACACCTTTGCGTTGTGCAGCAAAAAAAACATTCATAAAATTGAGATACTGGTGTGCACTCTCCCCTGACGAGCTTACTACAAGCAATCGGCCGTTCAGTTTATTAAATGCTGTGTTGGCCATTTTCTTCGCTATGTAGCATAACGCTAAGGCCATACCACCGGTTAGTAACGGGTCTGTATTATACACACCCTGCCATGATGTTACCACATCTTTTAAACCTTCTCGAATCACCTGCAAACGAGTGGAAAAAAATTTTGGTATACTGCTTTTGCTTAAAATTCATTGCCTAAAACCTTTATTGCAAGGCAATAGAGGCATTTCTGTTGAAACGGGCTAATAACACAACAGTGTACACATCAACTGACAAAAAATGTTTTTACTTGAAATTATAAAACTCAACGTAGACATTGAGTCCAATCTTTAAAGATAATTTACTATCACTTTTGGCTAATGGTATATCATTCAAGGATGAAATATTTTTGATAGTTAAACTTGATCGACGATCATATCCCTTTTAAGACTAGTTCATATAATCATATGTCAATAATATTATTTTAGTCCAGGCGCTATTTCTATCTACATAACCATAACGACTTCCATGATTTGCCATTTTTAGCAGTAATAATCCACAGTCCCTATTGTTCAAATTGTTATATAATACACTATTTTGAAAAGCAATAGGTTTACAGCTGATGGTATAGAGAGAGTTATAGATGGAGAAAATGGTAGGAAATGAGAAGACGCCTTGTGAAGAAGATGGAATATTAGTAAGATTTCTAAAGTGAGTAGCCGCATGTTCGCTTTCTCGTAAAAATATCTAATGATGCGTTAGTAGAGTGAAGAGGGACTATATTTACAGGAGAGACTATATACTCGAATATACACGTGTGGATTTTCGTCAAAATTAAAAGCTGATAACACAAAGCTCACGAAACGGGAGCACATTAATGCACACGAGAGCATTAGGCGTTTAGGTATTTTCGGGGATATTGGGAAACAGTACAGGCAGAAATTGACTGGTTCCACTGGCAAAGCGGGTTTGGAAGCAAACTTGGGATAGTGAATTATCACTTTTGTCTGTACAGGAGCCGTTAGTTTGGCAATAAAACGAAACAGATAATTGATAGTTTCGTTTTCAGGTATCTGACGTGCATACGATGAAGTGAATCGGGAAAGGTTATCCAATATTATGAGTCAAGGCAGTTTTGAAGACGAAGGGATAGGTATTTCTACGATGATATGTAGAACTAAGTAAGCCTTTTCAAACATAGGAAAAATTAATTTAACTAAATCTTACTTAAAAAGGGCCTACAGCATGGCTGCTTAGCTTTGGTGGCGTTTTTTCTTTTGTATGTGTAAGCAATAGTAAGAAAAGCATATGAGAAGAATTTGGATTTTAGAATGGTCTATAAAATAATATTTATGGGAATTACTGTTGAATACCTATGAGAAGACTGCTTTTGGATTCGGTGAAATATTTAATAAACAAAGATGTGAAACCTAATATTTTTCGGAAAAACGACAAGAAAATTTTGCGACTGACTACCCAGGGAAAACGAATTGAGAAGATGAATAAAACATTGAACATGAAAAATGTATCTACAAGAAATAAGCAACCACAAGGCTGAGGAGGCGTTTCATGAAGCACGGTTGAAAGCAGGTCGAGAAGGAAGCAATAACAAGGAAGCGGATTTTATTGGCGTCAAGAAAAAACACATGGGTAGTAAATGAATGAAACGTCCGGAGCCACCTAAGAAACATTTTATTCATGTTAGTGCAGGGCAGTGTGGTATATACTGCATCAGTTTAGTGAGTAGAGATACCGTTGTATAGACAGGAAGCCGAGGGGAATCTGTCAAAAACAAATAAGCGGAAAGCCGGGTAAAAACTTTATAACGAAAATAAAACAGACTATGGGACTAAAACGATTTTATCCACGCATTTTCGAGCGTCACGAAATTTATCCGAAGGGCAAAATTGATTACAACCAAGGTCTTGTTCGCTAAATATCTGCGTGGAAGGATGTCACTGACCTGAAAGACGAGAATAAGGAGGAAATCAGCAACGAAAATGTAGAATTGGGACTTAACAAACGCGTTAATTGGTCAGAACTGAATCGAACTAAGCGACCATTGAGCAGACGAGCTATTTATGCAAATATTATGAGCATGCAAGTACAAAGCGTTTTGTTTGTAAAAAGATGATGAAGCGATAGAAAATGTGTTTATGAATGAGAATTTTCTACGCATACTTGCGAATGCAAGAATGGCCTAATATTGTAAATGTATGACAAATAAAGAAATGTACCTATCGCGATACTTAAGCTAGCAGTAGCAATGGTAGCGAAGGTAGTTTAGTGTAACAATACTTATCGCACCGGGGTTGAAACTCCAATATGATCTTGACCACCACACTAAATATTGAATAAAAAATAAATAATAAAACTTCAGGGAACCCCTTAGGTACTTATGATACTCCTACCTTTTGTCAAGTAGTTTCTCAAATATGACATGCCTATTTATTTTAAAAAAATGTCTCATATAAGCACTTGTTGCATTGTTTCTGTTACTCTTTTTCGTGCTGGAAACAAACGAACCTGTGAAGCAAAGGCGAGGGTTTCCATTTGCCCATCGTTAGAGCGCGTGTTTTGGATCGATGCTTTTGCTGAAGGATAAATCATTTTCGCTGCATGTGGATGACAGGCGATCACTGCCAACTGATTTTTCGAGGAGTTGAGTAGATGCGCATTGCAGAAAATCACAACTGATTCGAGTAGTTGCGACACTGAACCAGATTCGATTAACGCTGAATTGAACGACGTGTCCAATATAACAGCAAGTAATTCACCTTCATCATCTTTCGAGGCATTATCACCTGAGCGAGTTTGACTCCCCATTGCTTAGTCTGCCAAAGGGCTTGTCGGAATTCTTGTCTACTAAGGTTACTGGCTAAGTTCAAGGGTAAAGCCACTTGAATTACCAACTGACTTCAATGCAATGATATGTTTTGAACGACTACTTGAGTTCCGTACGCCGGTCTTCTCTTCTTTTTTCTCCATTGTTTGCAAATAAGCAGGCGTACATCGGCGGGAAATTCAAATATCATAAGTTGGGGTGTTGCAAACCAAACAGGTTACGAAATTGGGTGACTATTAATGTTATTATTTATGCCAAAGACAATATGAAGTGTGAGCGAGTATTAAGATATCTGCCGTTTAACACCTAATCTTTAATACATCAAGCTAACGATGAAGAAGATATATATATATTTTTAGTAATATATATAATTTTCTAAGCGTACTCAACTTCGCAGGCTTAACGTTTGATGACGTTTTCGTGCACGAACAAAGTAGAATGTTGCATAACGCTGATCAATATATGCTCCTTTCTTGTGTTTTAGCTGTTATTAGTACCATCATCATTTATTGTATATTTACTTTGATCCCTGTGCAGGATGAGTAATTTTTCAGTTTCGTATAACATCGCATTAGCAAAGTAGCGCGAGACGTTAGAGATAAGTTAGTTGGGGAAATGGGAAGTTGCTTAGTATCAAAAACAGCAGAAAGTTGCGCCTGAAGAAAAAATAACTTCATCAGAGGTCTGTTTATTTGAAGCAAACTGAATTTATCACTGGAGCAGGTAAGGTCACGTTTCTCTACAAAAGAGGGCGCTTCGTGCACGTACCTGCAGAATGTTCAAAGTGGGAGGACTCTATTCTTCAACCTTTCGAGTTAGATTCGTATTGGTAGAGAGAGAGAGACTACAATTGTGCGGGCGGGTAACTTAACCATACTCTCCAGTTCTTAGCGGTGTTACTCATACTTAATACAACGTGTGCTATTATTTTAGGTCACTCTTGATGCTTGGCTCTTTTTATTAAAAATAAAGAAAATTAACTAGGATTCTACTTTGCAAAAAACTCGTCGTCAAAAATAATGCGCAGTCACAACTCTCGTCCTAGTCGGCTATACATGAGAAAAGCAGGAAGGAACTATCCAATTTTCAAGTGTTGCATTGCAGTAGGCCACTTCTAATATATTCAAATTGTGTTGAAATAGCACAACGTATTTTACGTAGCGATTTCACGCAATACCGAATACCTTCACAAAAACGATGTGTTCAATATACTTTCTGGAAGGTCTTGAAGGAAACTATCTTCAGTGTTTTTCCGCGTTTCGTGTATGCTCGTGTTTCAACATTAATAAGCCTCCTCATAAAATTTTCAGTAAGTTTTTCGAAATGATAGGACAGCTATGCAAGTACACCAGTCTTATTATGGGTAAGCTATTCAAACGCACCACACGTCAACATCAAGTTCAGACTGATATTTCTACAAATGAACACGCTCTTCTTAGGAGGTTATGTTAGTGGTTGTTTATTAATTTATTCAGACCTCCCGGCGTTGTCGAGCTCGGTGGCTTGGTGCATTCGTATGCGCCTTGCGACTGGAGGAGACGCGTAGGTGCACGAGTTCGATCCGGTGCATATTTACAATTATATGGGGTCCGTCTTATGAAGTAATGCAAAAACTCCTACCGTGGACGTTAAATGTTGGCTGATGGTCAGCTTTAAAAAAAAAAAATAGACCTCCCGGCGTTGCGTTACTTGCATAATAAAACCTAAATTACACCAGGCAGACGTAGAGTAAAACTACGGCCAGCGATGTAAGTGCATTTGGAGCGCACGTATAAACGCGTGTAACTCAAAGTAACGCGGGTAACGTAATGTAAGTTTTCTTCTTCCACGGTCCAATGCAACAGCTTTCCTTGGCTTCCCGAATGGAGAGCAGGAGTATCATTAGCGGACGTCCTTGGCTTCAAAACCACAATAATCGGTTCAATTTGGTTATCATTGGAATCATAATTTAGTCATAATTCGCTTTTATTTAACCATAGGGTAGTCTAATGGACATTACTTCTGTCATTATATTATAATTGTTCACCTAAATGTCGTTAGATTTTTAGTTTCTCCATTTTCTGAAAGATGATTAATTCTGCCGCGGATCGCCGAAACAAACACACCAACATCTGCATTAGCAACGCTGTGACCCCGAGGTTAGAAATTCATCGTCATATATACAAATTCTCAAGTTAGTCTTTAACTTCATAGCTGAGCGGATTAACGCCAGACGCGTAATCCGTTTACGGAATGGTGAAAGCAATATTCAAATTTTCAAATTTCACAAGCATTATGTTTCGGTATGTTTCGCCATGAAAACGTATTATCAGTTGTCGTCGTCGTCGTATTAACTCCTTGTTTTTGTTGTTGTTATTGTTACTAAGAGATCGATCTACGAGAAATTCGACTTTATTTCTTAATGTGGAATTTTATGAATAACCTACCTTGTGTGTCAAAGGGATTTGAAGCTATTTATAAATTCGCGCACACTCCGATATGGAGGCATTGAAAGAGATTACACACTAAAGAATAATTATCATCACGTTTTTAATTCCGAAAATACATTAGCTTAAAAATAGCCACTTGTATTGGATTACATTAATTAGTTCACATTTTCGAACTATATGACGAATTTTTTTAATTTTTTACTTGAAACTTGTACTTGAAGCGTGCGTTTTATTATTTTGAAAGAATCCGATTGAAGAAAATACTAATGTTAACAAATAACTTTGTGGGCAAATATTTTTTTTATCAGCGCTGCTTTCTTACAGCCGCTTGCAACCGCACCCGCACAGTGGATTTCCTATACGCAAGGCAACCGAGAGTTCATTTGATTCTGAATGACGTCGCTTAAAATATCGTCCAAATAGCCACTCAATCACTTCAGCAGCGAAGATGTTACTGCGACCTGGCATTGGATGCGTCGCGCATCGTCATTCTTTGTTGATTTTTGACGTCTATAAGTGGTGCTTTGTGGTGCTGCGGTGTTAGTGATGACATCAGATGGCAGTGCAAATAACACAGACACGCTTCGCACAAAATGGTTATGCATTCGTCCATTTACCCTAGATGATCAAGCTAGGTGCGGGAGTCCTCCTAAACAGCCTCCTTCTATTTGCGAGTCTTCGGCTAGTAGCTGAAAAGCTCAAACGCTCGAAAAAGTCAAAATGATATCGACGATATTGCAGCGATTATAGGTGTAAATATGGCTAAAGGCAATCAAACGTTTTTAACAACATTTTCAAAAGTAACTAAAAATAGTGGCATTACTTGAGGAACTAGCGTTCATAAAATATAGTCTGTACATTCGTGTATGCTTAACTCTTCTTATGGCCGAGTAATATTGTGATAATCACCGGATTAAAACAGTAACACAAGAGCTCGAAAAAAGTGTATTTGGGGAGCTACACCACGATATCGGAATCACTGCTTCGGACATAGTGAAAGTAAGACATTATAGTTGTATTTTGTGGAAAACAGATTAAAACTTTTCATTGTTAGGTAAATATTTGAGGTTGATCAGTGGCCTTTTTTCACAGAATTCTGTAATAGTTGAATGTGAGTACAAATTTGGACCATCCAGAAGATATATATATATATATATATATATATATATATATATATAT
>MNPL01001464.1:0-21931 GCA_002081605.1 Tropilaelaps mercedesae
TTTACATTAACTGCTAAAAAGGTTCTACAAAGACGGCGCGAACATGCATGCAGCGAATGTGTATCACTAATATTTTGCTATATGTTTCTATATATAGATGTTTGTTATATTTTGTTATATATATATATATATATATATATATATAGTTATAATTCATGGAGAGTACTTTCTATGAGTTAGGACGTTTTGCTCGCAGCATGGCCTTAGAATGAAGCTGCCATATTGTCTCTCTGACCTCCCTCTTTCTCTCCGTTCCTTTCTCTCTATCACTGTGTGGGACTGGAACATCGCTGTTAAAATGAAATTATGCATGCATAAACTAGCTATGAGTAAAATAAAGAACAAAAAAGCGTACTCGAAAATACCATAGACAAAATGCCTATTGGCATTTCACGGGTCGGCCATATGACTGGCTCGCATATACCATATGCGTGTCGACAACCCGAGCAAGGTCGGTGTCATCATCGGATCGACTAGCAGAACAACCGAAAACATCAGAAAAAACCGAAGCACGAAGAGTTTGACAAAAAACGCCAACCGACAGACAGCCATCGCTGCTCTGGCGGTTCGTTCTTGTTAGTGAAACACAAAAACCTTCGCGAAGTTCCCTTTCTCTACGGCCTTTTCTTCAGTTCTCGCTAGCCTCTCGTCCACTCAAGCGCCCTTTGGTTGACGCTAAATTAGTCCGCCAGAGCGACGTTGAAAACGACATAACCGCTCAACAGCCGTTGCACGATCGGTCACGCAGCACTAGCAAACGCGTGAGCCCCTCATGACGACTGGGATGCACAAAAATGCCACGACGGGGCAACGCCGTCAGCCGATGAGTGGGCAGGTACGAAGCGGAGATAAAAAAATGTAGGCTCGGGAACCGGAGCAACGCCCGAGAAGCAGCCGGCAAGAACCTGCGCCCGTCATGACACGCACGAAGGCGGCGTCACCATTGAAGTGCGAATGGGACACTGGGCGTGAGCGCGCGTGCGAGTAAAGCGTTCAGGAAGAACTAACATATAGATGGTGAAGTGGAGTTCCCTACTTCGTCCTCCCCGAGACCCCCAAGTCGGCCAGGTCGGTGTCGGCCAGGCCGAATGAAGGCGGCGAGACGGGTCGATGTCTGATCTTCGTACCGCACTCAGAAACCGGGTGCGTGGTGGAGTTTCAAGTGTTGGCACTTTGGTTCACTAACTGCGAGCGCGATCAGTGTCACCCATTACAAGACAGGAAAAAGCCACACTACGAGACAGACGCGTTGTTTGTTCGGTTGTAGGGGGCATCGCTGAATACTAGCCAGACCGACGGCCATGACAGCATGTTCACGTAGAACGAAGCGAAATTTTGATCGGTCTTGTAAGTTAACGAGTTCGGTTCGCGACGGTACGAAAAGGCTGTGGCGGGTGGTGGCCTGGAGTCGTTTCCAGCTCGTACTCGTCTGTATTTTTATCAAGTTGTCATTTTCTTTGCAGATGGTCGTTGTAGCAGAAAAGACACTACTTCGTATCCCAGTGACTACGTTGCCAGGTAGATGTAGTGGTTCCCTCACACAACGCAAGGCGCTCAGATCTAGGTCGTGACCCCCTTGCAGTCGAGAGAATTCGAGAAATGACTCAGGCAAAACGCCTATAGGGGATTCTGCTAGAATCTCTTCGTAGACCTCTCGTTTGTTCATCTCGTCGACTTCGTCGAGATCATGATAAGCACGCGTTATCGCGAATAACGCCGCCACTGGTCGAAGCAGAAAATATTCGCAGCAGTCGATTCCAACGGGCACAGGAGCGAATCCGGTCTGGGGTAATGCGCGTCACCGAACGCCTCTGCACACGTCCGTGTCGGCTGGCCTTGCAGCTCCTAACACGCTTTACCTTCACAAGTCATCTAGCACCGTCCACCGTGACGTCGACGTCTCGTAATTGATCCACGTCACCGGAAATTGCGTAAAGTTACTATCTCACGAGAGCGCCTCCTTCGCCGTGGCACCTTCCTCGCGGTGCTACTACATCGCTAGGGCCCTGCCGTAGGCCTCCAGGCCTCTAGGTCCTCCAGTGCGGCGAGCCATAGCAGCTTCACAATACAGGTGCCTGCGGAAGTGAGGATGCCGTGGCGTTAGCTTTCCATCTTTCACGGTCTTTTAACGGACGTCAAGGCGGTGCTGTCCGTGGACAGCCTGAATGGAGGGGGCTATCCAGCAGGGTCGCTAAGTTGCCACTACCTCTCATCAGCGCGGAAGGGGGGGAGGTGAACAAGAGCGGACCTGGCCTTTCAATTTCCTCGTACAGCTGCTTAGAATGAGGCGAGATTCCCCAGTACGGGACGTGTCTATGGTTTGTCTCTGTTCCGAAAGGCAGAACAGGGTCGGCTCCATAGCGTCAGTGCTGGTTTCAGCTAAGGCCTGTCATTGAGCGGCGCTACAGGCCAGGGACCTACTTATAAAATATGCTCAACATTTACCTGTTTGCCATATTCTCGTCAAGTGGAATATATCGACAGACAGATACAATGCGTTAGGAGTTGATGCTCGTTAGTAGCTATTCGATAAAGGCAGGAGCTCTCTCTCTCTATGTGTGTGTTCATGTCTGTTTGTGTGTATATGTGTGCGTGTATGTGTCATGCTATGCTATTCAACATGTACGAAGTTATTCATTAGCCTGCTGCATTAACATACAGGGACTCCTTGTATACGGTGTTTTCGCACTTCGGTGCAACGGAAACATTTCTGTTAGCGTCCATGAGAAACCTGTCCGACAATCCGAATGCATTCATTCACGCGCCCGAAGATGCGCCTCACCATATACCACGTCCGGAAGTTAGATGATTGATACCGCCTACAAATAATGGTCTGTTCAGACGTTGTCAATAATACCGCTCTCAGCTCTTCTTCGAGCGTCTCCTACGCCTGTAATGTGCAGAGCCCGCCGCACTTACCGAGATCCTATTCCCCTCCAGGGAAGCCTGGATGACGGTAATCTGGCGTATCTGACATTCGGTTAGTTTCGTTTCCGCATCCAGGATATTCCTTCCTATATTCATTCCTTGGGGCTCAACGCGCGTATTCAGTACTACACAAAGACTCCCTTTCACACCCCGCGCGTTTCTCTGTGGTCACCATCATTCAAAGGCTGCATTTGGCAGCGTTTTTTTTTTCTTATTTATGCCTATTACCACCGCCACTACCATCCCCCTTCTCGCTGCTCCAGCCGTCAAATCACAATACGATGGGGTGACCAAAAGCGACAAAGAACATTGCTTTGTTGACTTCCGGGTGAGGAGCTCGAACGGCGCCTGGCACTTGGCGTGCCGATAGCAACGTGGAGTAACGACGTAATGTCAACGAAATGCCTGTTTCTTCTCAGGGAAAGGGCGCTTTGTCCTTGGGCCTACCGGTCAGTCACCTACTGCAGGAAGGCAGGACAACACGAATGGTCACGTAAGCCGAGAGACGATATATTCCTCGCGGGAATACCACGCGCGTGCTTGCAGGAAGCTTTGACAGAACCCCAGCGAATGGTCCATCAAGTTCATCTGGTAGGACCGAACACCTAATCCGGCCGTAGGCACGCGTCTGCTCTGCAGCGGATCACCATGTACCGATTACTATTGGGACTTTTCAAAATCATTGAAAGGGATAACTTTTTTGCCCTTTCTGGGTCTGTATAGGTATTTAGCGATTGCTCTGCGAGTGACCGATATTTCCAAGGAGAATTCGTTCGTTTCGTACTTTTCGACCCGCTCACCAGTACCAGGTGGGAGCTTAGCTCACCCAAAAAGCACAGAGACAACGATGCGTCACGCCTGCCCCTGTGAAAGTAAACGACTTGCAATACCCAGGGCGATTCACGAGGAAGCAGGCAGGCCATGTAATAAATCATTCTCTTCGAGGGAACGGTGGTGGTCACAATGGTGCCCGCCCCAGGATAGAGAGGCCCGATTTTCACATCAATAAAATAAAATACAACATTTTATCACGTTTTCACGGAGATTTACGCAGTCCACTGAAGCCCAGTTAGGCAGGTAATTTCGGATTAAATGCCAGTCAAACTCTGTTATTGTACCACCCCGTTAGTAGGTTTTGGAATCACCCTCTCTTTTAACAGGGCCGACGACGCTCGACACCTTTACCCGCTGGCACGGGTTTGTCGTCTGTGATACGTAGCTGCTGATTCGGATACGTTACGGGAGGTGCGTTAGTCCGCCAAACTCGCGATGCTCATATGTGAGGTAACGGTGTGCTGATAGCAATATATTGATCAAGTCGAAGAATCCGCATGCTTCAGCTGACTTTCGAACCCAGGACGTTTAATTCATATGCCAATGCTTTATCCACTGCAGCATTCGAATGCAATGAACTAGCAACGCCTATGGCGCTACATTGAGACCAATGGATTCCAGATGGTACCAGTTGCGGCTAAGGCCGCGCAACACTCCATGACGGGCTAACGCTAGAAAATAGAAGCGTTTTCTGGCTTCATCCTATCGGCGCAGTCGCTTGACCCCGAGCAGATTTGTATGGTGCCGTCGTGGCAGATACATTCATCAATAGGCTTTCCTCAATATCTTTTTTGAAAAACTTCTCCATTTAGCCAAACAGTGGCAGGAGAGCTGGGACCCGAAACCCATCATAGAAACTGAATCAGTCAGCTCATGCGGCCCCCACTTTGGGTTACCGACGGCACACGATATACCGACCGACTTGTTGCTACGGTTTCCATTTCAGTTGTTATTATTTCCGTTCGTTAGAGTCACTTCGCACTGAACCTTCTTCTTTATCCCTATGCTCCGCTGTGCTCTGGCGAGGGCTGGTGCCATTGGAAATTACGTAAGCCGTTTAGTACAAAGGCGGCAAGCAGAGACGAACTAGAGAAGGTTCGGCGGGTGTACTTTCCAGTATCGGGTCGGTGCACTGGCACACCGCGATGTTCGTGAAGAGATGGTCTTACTTTGTCGACTATGCAGCGGGAAGGAACCTTCCACCACGGAAAAGAACGGTGGAATGTCGTATTGACGTGGACATCTGTCGTCACGAAAGCTTGACACCCATGCCTTGGTCTTATTCATTAGTCAAAAATTCGAGATCGGAACATCACGGCGCGGAACTACTGTAATAATAATGTAACTAAAGGCAAGCACTCCGCTGGCAAGTTGGATTTTTAAGGTCAACGGGGGTTAAAGCGCTGAGAAAAAGAGAAGACGAAAAAAGGAAGATGATGTCCCGCGGGAAACTTTCATGTTCTCTCATCATTCTATGCTGCGAAGGTCTTGCCTTTGTTGGGAATAATACTCACGAACTGGCATTACGCAATCGCACTTGTTCGTCATGAGGTATGATAACGGATTTGCCGAAGTCTAAAGATGCTAAGTCGGATGCTCGCCTAATGGGATCCGCTTTTTATTAAGCCTTTTCTTTGTTCTTCTCCTTCCGTGGCTGTACAGCGATTGACCAGGCCTTGGAATAGTTCATAGCTCGGCAACTTCGTGCTTTCGCGTGCATCTTGAGCAGACACGTGCGTGCAGGAGTCCAATGCCCGCCGTTGAACGATCCGGTCTTATGAAGTAGTGCAAAAAGCGATACCGTGATGTTGGCTAACGGTCAACCCTAAAAATATGTAGCCTCTTAAATCGTGAAAATGCTTTTGGACGTAACGACCGTAAAGGTACCACAATATTGCCAACTTGCCCAAACAATCTTCGAAGAGTTAATATGTATTTGGACAAAAAGCGCTTGGACTGAACAACTTTACATGCGAATTTTCATTACAATAGCACATCGATAATCTCCGGTAGTACAGGCTGATACCTTCAAACGCCTACGAAGCGTAAAGAAGCAGAGTCAGTTAACGCTTACGCTCTCAGCAAAACGTTATCCTTCAGACTTCTAGCAGTTCACCCAGACTACCTCTAAACTTTTTTCATCCGCTTTTGTCGATGTGTAAGTCGAGTTTCTACTAGGCTAGAGCAAAGCGCGGTACAACGAGTCCAGCGTTCGGTAACAGTAACCGATAAATTTTCCGCATCGGTAAATTTACCGTTCTAAATCTAAAGTTTTAACGAAAACGCTAAACGGTTCTAATCCAACGGCGCGAAGTAACGCATAAATCATCGATCCGTCTTGCGTTGTTACGCCTCGTTGCGAATCATCTGCACTTCGCGCATACAAAACAGCTCATTCCAGCTACTGCGGTTTGTCACGCCTTAGAGAGCCGTAGATAGCTTATTGAGCACACGTCAGCGTATCGTCGGAGAAGTTTCGAAAGAGACCTTATGGCTAGCTTGACTAACGTATAGGTACCGATATCTCCGCTGAACTCCCGTTACTCAGCAAAGTGGCCGAGCAAATGTTAGGTGGCGCGGCATGGCAAACCGTCAATTCAAACCATGCCAAAGTTATTCCTATACGAAGCGCAACCTCTTCTCGGAACGCCCCTATGAATATCTGAGATAAATGTTATGCATCCGTAGAAAGAGATGTGTAGAAAGAGCTTCTGTCATCTCCGGGAACCTCGGCTGGGAAGTGGAACTTTTCAATCCTGACGAGCACTTTTATCTCCTTCCTGGCCTGAGGCACAGGATTTCGTTTTCTACTACAAAAGAAAACCCGCCCACAGAACCCGAGAAGCGCGCCATATTTTTAATGTCGTCAGCCCGGATCGACCGTGGGCAAGGACAGACGAAACTTCACAATGTTTCGGCATCAGCTACAGTTTCTGCCTATAGAACGCCGAATCTGCGTAAACCACATTATGCTAGGCCTTACTCTGAAAAGCAACAGAGTTTTTCGAGTCACGGGCACCTATTCGCTACTTTCACGTACGGAGACCAGGTTGTTTCACTTGTAGTCCCTCATTGCAAAACGTCAATTACGTGTACAACAACAAGGGTTTGCCCTTCGTTTTAAAATAACTTCGATATGTGCTTCGATGAAGAGAACCACACCGAACGCATTGCACAGTCGAATAACTGTTTTATGCCTAACTTTAACACTGAAGCAACGGATGTCTGAACGTGGACCGTTTCGCCATTGGCGATTTTTCGAGTGCCTAGCAAAAATAGCTTCTTTCAAGACCCCTCCCACTTCAAGCTTCGCACCGCTTCTGCGTGCCTTCAAGAACTTGACACGTGTGACGTTTAGAACGTGACGACCATGCGATGAGCCATAGGCCTAGCGCTGCAGGCTGGGCCTGTGTATTTGTGCTCATCCCCCAAAGGAGTCCTACTATCAGTATTTTACAGTCTGATTGCGGTGAATTCATAGCTCGTTATGTAATGGCGCATTAGATTCGCACGGGCATTCTGGTTTATCCTCCTGCCGGCCGCGTTGATAAACAGTTTCCCCAATCATAGCGATGCGATCCTGTAGTGGTCACTGGAGCAGGATATGGACGCGAACCTCTGTTTGCATGCAAATCTATTCGAGGACAAGAAAACCGCATAGCAACAGGTAGATCAACAAACCGCACACCCGTTCCAGCTGAAAACAGGGAATTCGGAAGTTTGAGTTATGTCTGTGTAATGCGAAATTGCCCATATACGCGCAGCAACCAACGGAGTACCATAGAACCGTGGCAGGCTGGGCCTAAAAAGTCGGCCTTAATTTGTCTAGCCTGTTTGTACGTCGTGATACATTTATGCGTCGTGCATCCTGTAAGGCTAGCGGGTGTCGCAGAAGAGAGATGCTTACCTATCCCGTGTACGTAGATCCCCACCGTTTGGTCATTGGCCGAAGACATACAAATACAGATGATTTACGTTTCAGGATTTTACTGCCCCAGGAACCTGCTTTCGAACAGCTGCCTCTTCAGAATGTTCCCAGGTTGTGAATCGTCCAAAGCAATTAAGCGAGAATTCCCTGTGGTGAGTGTTATTTCTCACTGCTTTGTTGAATGAGTCTCGTTGACCCGCCATTTGAGAGATCGCGCAGATCCATTAGGCTTGCTTGCATAGGTTACGTAAAAAACGCGTTGATTGTACCAGGCGACGGCGAAGCCTTTTCTCCTTTTTTTGAAGCACTGCTAGAGCCAAAGGATGCGAAAGCTCAAAACGAAAAAATACATGTGACTCGTACAATTGACGAGCATGGCAAAAACATGAACGGCAGAGCTTCGCTCTAAGAGTCTAAATGGCTGCCGCCGAATGGACAAATTCAAAATAACACACTCTCAAGAGCTTGTTGAATGTCCTCGACGGAATTGCGGGTCTCTTCGTGTGTAGACTGAGTACGCCAAAAAATGTTCTACTCGTTTGCAGCGGTGGCAAATGAGGCAAGAGCCGCTTCCATCACACGGAGAAACGGCGTATTACTCTAACCGTTCGCGGAACGTTCGTACACGAAATCGTGGTCAGTTTCCGCCCGTGGCTGGTAATTTTCCACGCGGTCAAACGAGGGCTCGCTCATTTTAGCAAACGCCTTATTTTTTGAATTTACGATGAAAAACAAAAAACAGATGTCTACAGTTTTACTCACCTAAATTCTATATTCTTTATTGGTCTTTTATATATTTTTGTGTATATATACGCGAATAATGAATAAATGTCGTATACACTAACCAACTATGCGTGACTATATATATATATATATATGGTACAGATCTCCGAAGTCGGATCTGCTGAAGCCAGACGAAATTACCTGTCACAAGGAGTTACCTGTACCTATGAAGAAATTTTCATCTTCCTGAGTTACAGGGAGGCGACCGGTTACTGTTTCATAGTCGTGCGCTTCCTTTCTGTATGAGATATATTTCTGTATGAGACAAACACATATGAGAATAATTTTTTGGAAGCTCGCTGTTATCAGGTCTATTTTATACTTCTCGGGCGCCCTGGTTGGCTCGGCCAAACTACTTTATTGCCCGTATCGTCAGCTATCGGTTTACGATTTTCCACCATACGGTCACTGGCTCCACTAACATCCGAGCTCACTTCGCACCCTGCTACGAGGCGAAAACGAAGAGCCGAAAACCAACATAATTTCACCAGGACCATGCTTTCTCATGGACAGAAAGAATGTTAGAAGTAGCAATGAGTCTAGCGGCAATCGCAGGCCAGCTCTGTTAAGATTTCAGCAGAATTGAAAACCTAGAAGCGAACCATGTCACGTATTCAGCATGGCTGACACTCGACTGACATTTGGAGCTTCTTCGTAGGCCATTTGCAAAGTTGGCCATTAGCTGGTCGACGTTAACGAAATCATAAAGGCTTTTCTACACTTTCGGCAGCTCGAACATGTAAGACAACACTTAGTATAATCCAGTAGCAAGCGACAATCATAATCAAACGCGTATAATATTAATTAAAAAATATTACACCTTTAAAGCAATGCGAACAAGCGGTCGCGAGCTTTAGGGGGGCGTCCCAAGCCATGCACCCAAAAAAGAAGTGACTAACCTGGGGCGGTTTGACCCACCTAAAATGTTCTATCCAAAAATAGCGCATGCAATGAGGTCCGATTCGCGGTGGTTTTCGGACCATCACTCGTGGTCGCTGCAGCGAGAGCGCTCCAGCTGGTAATTCATGAGTCTGCCACGAAATGCGGCGTCCACATCTGCACGCGCCATTCGCCCTGCGTGAGCATGCGCCCGAGTATGTCGAGGGCGAAAGCCAGCCAGGTTTAAATGACCCGCCAGCTACAACCTCACGCACGACCGGTTTCGCGGAGAAGATTCCGTCCGTGCTTCCGACATTTAGTGCCTGTCGCGCGATAAAACGCGGACGAAGAAAACGAGGGCGGTGGAATTAACAGCCAGCAATATCAGCCGATCATGTCTACGCCAGAACTTTCGGACGTTGGATCCACTGACGAAGTGGTGGTTTTCATTAGTTTATAGCAGTTAACCACCGGAACCCCAGACGGACGAGTTTCAGTTGCCGAAAACTACGTCGTAAATAACTGATAAGCCTTCCGCTGGTACTCTGGCCACGTTATACCTGTTCTGATCTTCTGATAATAAAACAAAAAAAGATTCTTTCCAATGTGGCAGCGTTGGTAAAATGGCTTCGGACGGATTTCGTTCAGCCGTTCTCGGCGTTTTCAGATATAGCCACACGAATGGTCACCGATGCATCAGTTTTGCGTTCAGAAAACGTCGACCGTGGAACAGATCAGGGCTGAGGAACGCATGTCCCCTTCCGTCTCGAACGCATCCCTCCGATTTCATCTCTGTCCCACTGAATAACCGCCTTATGGGGACAGTGACTTCCAAAACCAACTTTAAGGCGTGACTTCTGCTTGAGTCTGACTTCTGCACAATGGCCCGGCAAATACAGTTAAGCCAGATCGCGTGCGGGTGTCTCCCTGTCGTAATACAAAAGAAACAAAGGAAAAAGTATTCACCTTATGCCTTGCCCCGTAACTTCGCCATTATCTTGCCGGTGAAGTAACTGCGTTGCGATGGTTGTTGATACACAAGCCTCAATGGATTCCTGGCTGAACGTGACTTCAGCTGATTCTGCGTTGCGTTATAGCACAGACGTATTGTTTATATTATTCCTTTGCAATTATTACCTTCAAGGTATCATGCTAGAAACGAGGTCATCGCGATTTGCTTATCGGCAGCCGACGGAGTGTTTATCATGTTTGTGCTTTTTCCACCCGACATGCATGCGCAGTATACGAATGTCTAGTTTTCCATACGCGAGAGGCACGTTGGTAAATTTAGCAGTTTTTTTTCTCCCCCACTAAAGTTCGGTCGGCTTAGTCATCGGCCATTAACTGGCAGACTACAGTGTCTGCAGAAGTTGCCCTGGTCGTAAGATGCCCTAAACATATCGCTGCTTCTTCGCTAACGTTTACTCTTGCCTTCGGAAGTAGCGTCGTGTTCGTTGACGAGCGAGATCCTACTCGAGTTTGGCCGTAACTCAAAGTAAAATACTTTTACCGGTTGACGAAAAGCCAACGAGATACGCCGGATCCCGGTGCACACGTGGCCTGTAAACAGTTTTCTGTGCTTCGTCTCCACCGAAGCCTCGTTCTTTTCCTCTGCAAAAGCTCAACTGGTAGTTCGACGATGCCTCGTAAACAAGGTGACAAGCACAGACGAAAAGCGTGTAGAAACCTGCTCGACCTTTTTGACCCGGGGAAACGTTATTATTTTGTTTTCACCACGGGGTACCATGGGGGTCGCAGCTCTATCGAGTTTCGTATGAGACGACGACGACGTCGGTTGAAGCAAACTCTACGTGAACGTGTACTTAAGCCAAGGTCACTTGCCTGCGAAATATCACAACAAAATTCGCGATAGCCGCTTGCGTAGAATCTCGTCACTCGGATGCGTCCCTCAAGATCGCATTTATATACTTGATGTGCTAAAAAAATTTCTTCCGTATTATCATTTTGTATTTTCAGCTGATACATGTGAAGTACTCGGATGTAGAATTTTCCATGTCAGAGCAACAAAACCAAAGAAATCACCCAAAAGGGACCCGAATGCGACCAAGCATAAACAACATATTTATGTCAACTGGGGTGATATATTCAATGTAGAGTTTTTGCTCGCAGAAAGACAAATGTATTAGGTTATGCCGCGCGGACGCTGCGTTTTCGAGCTATCGTTGCCTCTTGGGGCTCTAAGGTTCATTCAACTTCTGTGAACCTTTTTCGAATGTCGACGGATTAACTTCACGCTAATGAACTGAACGGGTGCTTAAGCCGTATTGAGCGACGACGGTCGCCTGATCCAAAACCTGGAACAGCCTCGAGCGTCTTCAGTGCGTACGTGCCGAGGGATCGAAGCAAATTCACGCACCCCGGAGCACGGTGACACCTCGGCGACAATCGAGTGCCAGACGTGCCGACTGTCGTTCCGAATGCCGAGCGCCCACGCGGCAGGGTGAGTTGCAAGCAGATCTGAACTGAGCACGCCATAGCAGACAATGGCAGCCGGACGGGAAACTCTAGACGTTTCGCTGTCGGGCCGAGATTCCGGCGTTTTACAAACAGTCAGTCGATATACAATGATTCGACAGTAACCGGAGAACGTTCCGAGATGTTTGTTCCCTTTCTGTTCCTAGACGCGTCGTGATGAAGCCGTCTGAAGGCCGAGACTTCTAAAGGCCGATTGTCGCGCGAGTGGGTGCTTCGTTTACGGTCGCGTCGAGCGAATTGCGATGGACAAATAGGCCTTTCTATTTTTGTGTTGCACGTTCGCTTGAGCATTGACGCTTTATATTGGATGGCTATTCGGGAACTGTATCGACGCTTACGCCATGTAGATAGGCGATCCGTTTGCCCTGAATTCTGCCGATGACGGCTCCTATTACTACGATGAAACAGGTTTTACGTAATCTTTATTACTATTAGGTGCTATTGGCCACGCGATCGTGTGATGTTCCGCGCTGCGTGTCATATAGCAGCGTTCTGCTACAGAAGTGGCCAGCTCTTGACCGTGGGGCTCCAGCACGGGCAGCTGTTCGTATTCGTTTTGCTACTTCCTGGACAAACCGAGTCCCATCAAGAGCAGCCACTTCTACAGCAGCTCATAGTAGCCAACGAAGTCTCGATGTGCGCATCGTAGAGGACGTGAGCTACATGGACGAAGCAGCTCTCAAAAGTCGCTTTTCGGTCCGCTCGCCATCATTAACGTTTGAGGGAGTCACATACGCGCGCCCACTCAACAGCCGTTTAAATGTAATTACCGACTCTCGGTAGTAAAATAGCATCCTGCCAACGACGAGATGCAACGTCTACAACGACTCTTCAGCTTCTGAGGTACGGAGGCTGAAGAGTCGGTGAGCGCTATTCGTTTGTCGGTGGACAAAGTTGGCGCTGCCACATGCGAGGGGCCTGAAATCCTTGTGTCTCTCAACGATACAAGAATCCCAACGATGGCGGCGAGGGAAGAGTGATACAGGCACCAGCGTTCATCCAGGCGGAGGGGAATTTCTAGAGAGCATTGCACAGGGATAGGTTTCAGATGGGACTTTGATAGACTGCATTGACAAGTATGAATGAATCTGTCTACACAGAAGTCTGCTTCATTGACGTTCTTATCGCTGTTTGCCGCTAAGGACGCAGCGGCAAACAGCTACTTAAAGGCGATTCAAGGACGTTAAGACGTTATTAGGTCGCCGATTCACACCCGTTGGCATAATAGCAATGCATATTTAAATGGCAATCGATAGAGGGAATGACCGTTTAATATCTGGCGACTTTGCGGGTAGGGTGGAAAAAGGCTCTTAAATGGGAAAAGTTGCACCCACACAAGGCTGGACCGCTCTTTCCCGTCAACGTGTCATGGATCAGTTATCGGCAGCCTAAGTGTCTAGTATGTTTGTACAGTGGTCTATCGCGCAGCTTTTTAGCTCGATGAATTAAATAGATAAGTAGGTCGATAGAGCTTGGCGTGTTGAGCAAGCACTTTTATTTGCTTTGATTTGAAAAATTTAATTCATTGTTACTAAGGTGCGGGGAAAGTGTTTTTGTGGCTGTAAAAAATAACGTTAAATATGAATGTAAAAATATTTTTTTGATGCTTTACGGTATTGAATTCGTTTTTATGCCTTATATATATATATATATATATATATATATATATATAAACGTGGAAATCTCCTTTTCAAGACATAGGCTGGAGATGACGCGTTTAAAGTCAGTAAATTCCTTATACTCTCTCCTTATATAGCCAAATGAAGATAAATGTCAAATAAACGACCCAACAATGCAGCAACGCTCCCGTTTCTCCAGTTTGTCATTTCTCTCATTCCTAGGCCCTTCTTGGATGGTTCCTAGGCGTTTGCTTTCACCTGACCTGCGCCACACCACAGACAATCGGGCCATCGTACGGAGAGGTTGTTCAGAGATTACGCCCCCTAGTAGTCGTAAGTTGGTCATCGGTCTTGCGGCGGCTGGTCGTAATATTCGTCGAAATGACGCACGAGCAAAATGTCGTTCGCATATTTCTCCTCTCCTCTTCCTTTCATTCAGAACACATATCTCCAGCTTAATGTCAAGCTCCACCTACGCCCGAAATAGTTCTGGGTTGGGGAAATCGGGGACCGCGAATTCGGTAAGAACGGTTCGAGTCGGTCGGAACGCTCGAGGAAGGAGTGTGGAGAAATATCGCCTCAGACCTAGCATAATTACACTCGGGTTGAGGTTCGCTGAGATATGCAGAAGGCAGACGAACTCCGGGGCTATCACCGAGTCAGGCAGAGCACGTAGTCAAGTGAAAGCCCAATGTCCGATGGACGCACGGTGGCGTGGAAGGAACTTCTGGAACGTCCGAGAAGACATATTGACGGCGCTAGATTAGGGTTTCCGGAAGCTGGAAATTGACACAAAAGGTGTCGACCTCTGGACAACCTAGGATTGACTCGAGGTAGTGTCAACGAATGAAGAGCGAGAAAAAACATGAGAAAAACTAAACAGACTTTTTCGTGTTTCGATGTCACCGGTACCACTTTGTTGGCTCGGAAGTGCTGTATGTCGCTACACATGTGTCTATCGTAAATTAGTTTAGGACCGAAAAGCAATGTCGAAGGCAACAAGTGCATCGGTTCACATCCAACGCTTCCATTGGAGTCATTTTCAGAATTAAAAGCTATCAACAGAACATTCAAATGACCGCAGCAGAAAATTGTGTCTTTCCAAATTTTACGCAACGCTAAAATTTCCACACAATTTTCCTTAGCTTAGTAAAATTTCGAGTCCCTCGCGGATACAGTTCCTCTAAATTTGGCCTCTTGCTTGGTCGATAATTCACATAAAATTTAAACGAATGAATCGGTCATGCGAAGGCCACGCTCGTCCAACAAGAAGAAATTTCCTTTCCTGGAAAAGCCAATCCTTCGGGCTATCTCCCTCCGTGTTCCGATGGCGTCGACTACGGCCGTACGGCTAACCGGCCTAATGCCTTGACTCTATACGAGAGCCAACCTAGGCAAGCGTCTGTCGCCTCGTTTAGCCCAGGTAATGAGGACCTAAAGTACCTTACACCTCGAGTCGGTCCACAGAGCTGTTCGGTGTCCTCGGCGCCCTACGTGTCCGTGGGTACCTAGTCAAGAGAGACATAAACGGGCAGTCATATATAAGTTCGGCACGGAGCGATTCGCCGTCGTTCCCAGAGGGGCTCAAGCCGGTGGTTCGTTCCTGCCTTAGGGGTGGCGCGACACGTCTTACAGGTTTCACGAATTGAACACATTTCGAGCGGATACATGGCCTCGCGACTCGGGTTCGGTCATTTGTTTTGCCAGATACCACCACTCGGCCTGATAAGCTGGGCCCGATTCGGCCGCAAATGGAGGCGTGTATCTCTCGGCGTCGGATCAGAGAGGAGTAAACAATGCGAAAAAAACAGGACGGTCTTTCCCCGAGGCAGAGCTCTGGGCCGGTTCGGCCCGTTAATAAACGAACGACGCGACCAGCAGACTCCCTGAAGAACGTGAGTAGATGATGCACTCAAGTTGTAGAAAAGAGTCTACAAACAGACGCTATTGTGGCGATTACGCATAGTCAACACGGAGCTGTCTTCAGCGTTTGCATTAACTCGGCGGAAGACCCGATTCCCGTTGTGCACGCGATTCGAAGACTTCAAAGATTCAAGATTCGATGACTTGCTGGCCCCGTAATGCTGGCGAAGGTTTTACCGCCGTAGAAATTTAACATGCAGCGTTACGTGCACGCACACGCTTTAAAGAAGAGCACCACGCCGCAACCCCTCGCCGAACGTGCAGGTCATCAAACGATGCCTTGCAGTGCTCGCTGGATAGTCCCTGTGGTCGCCGCAAGGGAAACTGTACTCTGCAAATAAAAAACCGGTTTTTTTGAAACATTGCACCACGTAAATGCACGAAACTCTTTTATGATTGCTGGCGACGGTCGATGTCAGCCTCTCCGCCGTATGGGAAAGACTGCCTATATGGGAAATATTATTTCCATCCACGACTGGCTTGCTATCACGACCTCAGCAATCGACAACGAGAACATTTCGTCGGCCATTTTGTTTCGGTCGTTAGTCATCACGCGCTCGAAATCGAGTTTACTTCGCCGCCGTTCCGTCAATTAAAGCTTGATGGCGTTCACTAGCACGAGATTCAGCCATTTTAACGGGCTAAACGTCACAAAGCCGTCCACCACCGAGATCCTTGGCCTAGAGGACGCAGCGGACTTTATTGACATTCAGACGTTTTTCGGTCAGTTGACCCTCCGTCCGAAGCGGCCTCGAAGGACTCGTGAAACGCTTTGTTTCGTTACGACGAGTTCAGTCAGGCCGCATTACCCGACGGAGCTGGTACGAAGTTGAAGCACACGCAAACCAATCGGAGAACGCAAGTACAGTGTGTACGAAGCTAGACGACGTGGAGGGGGTTCCGAAGTCTGGTGCGGATTACCAGTCTATGTCAGGACCCGACACGTTTACTGTGAAAGCGAAGATCCAATAAACTTTAATGGCATGGCGGACAATACGAAGGCAATGCAGTGACTAGTTTGTTTTCTGCTCCTATGTCTACTGCCGTACTCGGACAGAGACGGAACTCGGCGCGATGCGACGGATGTCCGCGAAACTCTCGAGAGCAATCATTAGCGTTCGAGTGCTTTAGTTTCAAGTCGCGTACTAGAATACCTCATGCGAATTTACAGTGAATAATAATAATAACAAAAACTATGACGTTCCTTTACCTCGTCCCACCTTTCCGAGCTCAACTGCGACATTCACCAAAATCGAAGAGGTAGTGGAAACAACACATTTGGTCGCACTGACGCTAAACAGGATCCGACGGCGACCAGAATTGCCGACAGACACAACGCCTACAGGCTAATGGCGGTCCTTCGCCAGCTGCCCTTAGCATCCGTCTGGCCAGGCCGAACGGTTTTATTATATTCTCTCGGCGGAGCAAACAAGTTCATGCATTCATCATAATGCCACGCCATCCCTGCGGGCACAGGATCGGGCGTCAGGTAGACCATCTGAAAAACGGATGTGACATCGAATTTTCTTTTCTATTTCCCGACAGTTGACGGAGTTCGCCGACCTCCCAGATGACTCTGCCGTCATCTCATCGTGCTGGTGCGAACAGCCGTTGAGGGCTTTTGACCAGTGACCATTTTGATTTCTTTTGACAAAACTACTTTTTACCTTGGCTGTCGCAGATGTTAGAGGAACGCATTGGCCTGGACGAGGACAGCGCACGGATCAGCTCTGTCGGTCTGGCTGAGCAGAAGGGGGAGTCAACCACCAAAACTGCCGGGAACGTTTCCCCTACGGTACACCGGTGCGGCTCCTGAGGGTACCGGCTGACCCCGAGACTGCCAGCGGCAATCGCCTAAATCTACGTAGCAACGTCCTACGTAAGGTCTGGCTATAGGTCGAACACCGGCGAGCTGTTTGCAGAGACATCCGGCTGGCGTAAAGCCGGTCCAACATCGACACCTCTCGGCACAGCTCGTAAATTACTCCGCCGTGTTAACAGGCCGAACCAGTAGGCCAGTAGGACATCGATGGCGGGCGAGCGGGCGGGCGTGCTCGATCGCTGATAAGAGTGGCCTGTAGTTGAGATGTTGACGCTGTCGCAATTTATTGCACCGCCCCCACCAAAGAGGTTTCGTTGGAGGGAGGTGCATGGACGAACGAGAAGCCGGTCGCAAAAGTCGTCCTCGCTTTATTAACGTTTACAAAGCAATCGAGAAGATTAGGCTTCGTTCAGTTGACGTATTTGCTGCGCAAGGCGGGGTGAGATTCGACTCGTGCGTGACTGTCTATTGATCAACGGACACAGAAATACAAGTGGCGTGCACACACACACACACACACATTAGGGTTGGTTGGCCTAAGCGTTTGCGTCAGCAGGTCTCAGGCACACGAATATATTCGTATGCGTGTATATATTTCTCTAGTGACTGTTAATATTATAATTACTGCTGGTAATCATTCTCTGTACACCTCAACTACAGTTCGAACGCTATTATTGTTGACGAGCACTCAAGCACAGTTTTATTTTAGATCCATGAACAAACCTTAGGCTCAGTCGGCAGATCGCTAACCTAGCGAGAGGAATGGTCGTTAATTGAAACAATTCAATTCCAATAAGAACTACCGTGTGTTAAACGTGCTGTATCAGTAAACTTAGATGTGTTATAGTTCTCTGACGAAACAATTGACATGCTACGTTATTCTGTTGTTTGCTCTCTTTTGGAGGGGAGAGACACAATTCTAGTTGCCTGTGTTTCCTGCCTAGATGGTCCTGGCTCTCCTGAGAGCTATCTCAATATGAGCTTGACTTGCTGGAGATAAAATTCGCATTAATGATCTCCTGAATAATTTAGCTAATCTCAGATTTTGATTATTTTCTTTGTGTTTTTCTCCCAACAACTTGGCCGTTGTGAGGTTGCGGTACCGCTCATAATCGCCGGAGCGAACAAACGAATATCATCTAGATGGAGTGCGGGGCTTTACTACGCTAATATTTTTACCATGTAAACGGGCGCCCACCACTCGAGCGAATAGCGTCAAGGCGCCGCCAACAGCTTCAGTTTCTCTTGACAACGCGACAACGACAGCAGAATCCAACGGCAAAGTCACCTCTAGCACCACAACACGTCGCAACGTTACGCGCTGCGGCGCGTCGTGTCAACGTTCAGACGGAGCAACAACGAAACCGACACGGCGGACGTCAAACGTTGACTGCTAATCAGTTCCGAATGGCGAACCAATGGGACCAGCCGTCGAATTCGACACTTCGGTCCCTAGACCGACCGACCGACCGACAATGGGATTGTGTCGGTGTCAGTGCCGAACAGACGAAAACTAAGCTGTCAAATAAGTTCACGTTTTCGGCTGTAAAAGACTTTCCGTGCTCCGAAATGCTTCGAGTGGCTGGCCATAGCACACTGAGATGCTTTCGGACGCACCATGGCAAGCGATAAGTTTGGGCGGTGAAGAAAAACCGAAGAGCGTGACAGAGGATATCGACCGACCCGCCGAAGTGTATTGACGGTCAGTCTGATTCGGTGAATCAGATGCGACCGCCAAAAATTGCGCAAAACGCCGATGGAAAAGGCAACTCCAGAAAACGTTTACGACACACAATCGGAGTCAACGTTGGAAAATAGCACCGTCGACGCTTACGGAAATAATCGCTCTCAGCTACGAAGCTCCACAGGTTTCGTAGCGCGTAATTGCAACACGGAGCGAAGTATTTCTGAGTGCGCCGAAGCGAAGCGCCGAAGTCATCTTGAGTAAGCTTAACACGGGAAAGGTCGCTAGAAGGAGCTACGATGACGCATAATGTCACGCACAGTAACATTTACATTGTGGTTAGGAAATGGCAAAGCTACATTTGTAAGCTTGTACCAGTTGAAACGACGCCGCGCACAGAAAATCGACTGCCGCCTGAATAGTGAAGGCCGACAGTTTCCTGGCCTGGAATGGCCTGGGGTATGGACCTCATTCGTCTTACCAGGTCCTGGTCCCGCCAGTGGAAGCGTTTGCTGTTATAAAAAGCCGTCGGCTATTTAGGACCTGGCTATGGGGCTACTGTCTTGATCAGGCGACTGGTTAGCTACGCACGAAAATGGCGCGGTTGCGGTTTCTCGTAGTGGTCCACTTAGGGGGGTTTGTCTCTCGGGGCACATCAATACCAAAACGGCTCCGGAAATCTGCTTGCAAAACACCCTCGACTGTTGCGCTATACCATTGCGTTGGATAGCCAGCCATCCTCTGAGATCGGTTGGATAGTTTCCAGTTGGAGGTATGGATGAACGGATTGTTCATGGCAAATGTCGGGTCATCTTTTCACTGCAGTTCTGTGGCCAATCGTCGAAAATCATAATTTACCAGAAGTTTTGGAAAGGCCAATAAAAAGGAAACATAAGCATATCAAGCGTTTGAACTCTTTGATGATGGGAAGGGAGGGTCCGCTGATACCTAAGCGCTATACAGATTTTGCAATTATTATTCAAATACGCTCTTTCGCTATGGACATTGTTGCACAGTAGCGAATTTGTGCCAAGTTGTGATAAGTATATTGGACATGAGCGTGAACACTAGCGGCTAGTTTGTTTACACAA
The DNA here is from genome assembly GCA_002081605.1 of Tropilaelaps mercedesae. NCBI lineage: Eukaryota > Metazoa > Arthropoda > Arachnida > Mesostigmata > Laelapidae > Tropilaelaps > Tropilaelaps mercedesae. Next base: position 19,988 of record MNPL01001464.1, read on the forward strand.
AAATCAATCAATTAAACGAAGATATCCAAAAAACTTGTGCCAAATTGAGCAAGTTCATCTTGCTTTGCAATTTTCTTCTTCATGTTATTTCTCCTGCCCGGTATGTACGGACAGCTGCTTCGAAAGTTTCGCCGAAGCCTTTTCGCGCTCAGGTTCCCAAGGCGAGTTCCCTGGCGGGAATGCCTGAGCTATTTCTAACCATAAATAGTTTACAATTGATCTCCGAGTGGCTCTCTCGGCCATTCTGTGGGCGGCATGAAAACGGCGAATTTGGTCGCTTCGTGCGGCATTCTACCCACGTGTCCGAAGCTATCAATTTCGAGGAAGGCCGACTCTGAGTTTCGTTGATCTGCTTTTATTGTATTCTCACTCCAATGAAGCTTTTCGCGACGGCTCTCAAAGGTACAGTCTAGGCTGTTTGTCTGCAAGGCCGTGTTTTTTTCTCTATTTATTTATCCGAACTTATTTATATATAAGACGAAGGCAGAACATCTGAGTCCGTCTCTCGTGAGTTTCGCTTCGGCATAGCGCTCCCGCTTGTAACCGTCGGAGCCAGTTCCACTGTAAAAGCGCTCGCTCGTGAAGAAATCTCATTGCTGTCGAAACTCAGCCCGCCATGTCTGAAAGGCGTACACCGATTCGGTGACATCTCGTCTCTGAACGCTTTTGCTACGGCCCATGTGGACATTATCGGGAGAACGGCCACGTCACGAAGTCCTTAGGCTTCTCAAGCGTGGGCGGTGTCTCAACATCGAGAAGTTGTCGATGTCAGCAACCGAGACAAGCTGCAAACGGAAGGAGGCCCCAAGACGAGACCTGCTCGTCTGGTCGGCCATGACGCACCAGCCTTCTGCCATGTTGCACTTTTTCGAGCGACTTTAACAGGCCTGTCTTTCTATGAATCCGAGTAGGCTGCAGTGTCCTTAGCTGACCCCAATAACTGGCTCGTCTTTCACGGTGTACAAGAACGCGGCGGAAGTCCCCCAACGCCAGAGGCGAACGAGACACGCCAGCCGGGTGAGGCTGAAGATCTGGCGGTAACAACTTGACGTCACTAAAGCTTTGCTGCTCAAGGGTGTCACTACGGCAATCCATCAAGCATCAAATGGCCCAAAATATTCATCGATTGTATTAGCCACAAAGTGACGTCGATATTTACTACTGACATCAGCAGATTTAAGGCTGCTGTTCTTTTTAATAAACATCTTTGTCTAGGCTTGGATTCTTATTTGTGGCGAATTTACGTTTGATAGGTTCAAAGTTTAATTTTTGCCAACCTGTTGTCATCGTGCGTGTCAATCACATTTACCGAATTTCGAAATGAGGAAGTTTTTCTTGCCATTATTAGTTATCAGTTTTAGAAAAAAAAACACACACACACACACACGTTGATAATAAACCAGACTACAACAACAACAACGAGTGAGAACAGAATCGAATAAAAATATTTCTCGGCTCACTCAGTCAAGCAAGCCGCATAGCTCTAAACATTACCCCGGATACGAGATTTACCCTCGGTAGAGAGATTTACGGCTCGGCCTATGAACACGGAAGTCTAGCCAAAAAGTTCTCAGGAGACGTCTATGGACGTTTTTACGTGCCCATCTATTCCGGCCATGGCAGATTTGCCTCGCAAAAGGAAATTGCCACTGTGCTCCCATTCCAGGCCAAAGCGGCCAATCGTGACGGCATATTCGCAGAACGACGCCTATCCGACTGTAATAGTTCGCTAGTTCGCAGGACAGGATAGAATATCCTATGCGCGCTACGGTCGTCTTTTAGCGGTCTGCTATGTCACGTCGAGCAACCACCTTAACGGAAAACGTGAACACGCCGAAAGTGCAGCGAGACCTGACTGGCGGGCTCTGATGAAGCCTGAGGCGAAGGGAAAGTTGAAATAAAAAAGATATATATATATATATATATATATATATATATATATAT
>MNPL01001465.1:0-13908 GCA_002081605.1 Tropilaelaps mercedesae
ATATATATATATATATATATTTATATATATATATATATATATATGGTATAGCCAAAAAGCTTTGGGAATAATAGCGTTCTGTACTTTTCGTTATCTAATAATATTCATGTTCTTTTAGATGAGGATGCTCCGCCAGTGGCGTCTGACTCAATGGAAAATACCTGCTTTCCTGAGTATTCTTCCTGCGTGCCTTTGTTGCCAGGCGGCGGAGCCCCTGATCGCGTTCACGATGACCCTCACAGCGGACAAGACAGAAGCACGTTTTCGGTCCGGAGTGCGAGTGGAGTGTGGCGGATCTTCTCCAAGTCAGCATGTCGAACTAAGGCTCAGTGTACGATTTGTGGTCACATCTACCACACCTGTGTGACGTCTCCGCTGATCTACCACGTCAAGTCGAAACACCCCGAATATCTCGCATCTATGACGAACCATCCAGGCGAGACCCAGCAGAGTAGCGCGGGCTCGTTCTCGAATGCCAGCTAGTCCCCCGGTCGGAAATGTTCGTCGGTTGGGTCGGCCGGAAAAGAGAAAAATTGAGTGAATTTGCTTCGTTCGTTTCAAGCGTTCTCAACAGGTGACTGGCAGGGAAACCTGTCGAGGGTCGCCGGCTTCTCGTGATGTCCACGGGCCGGTTACGAAAGCTCAGATCGTCGTTGCCAAACGCAACGTTCTAAGCCAAATAATCAAGCCAAAGAACAGAAGAACTGAAAGAATCGACCTCTATTTTAAGTGCGCACATTTTGTGGGCCGATCATCAGGATTCGAGTGTGTCGAAACGGAGAAGTTCGATCCAGCTGTCTAAACGCATTTCCGCCGAGACAAATGCCGTACACGAACCGGGCCGGGTCGAACGGCGAAGTCTACAAAAATCTCAGATACGTTGACCGCTACGTACTTATTTTAACTATCATGACTGGAGCTCTAGCACTTTAAAGTTACTGTGTAAAATATATCGTTGTGGCGGAAGCGCCGAGATATTTGGCATCGAGTGGTAGTCGGCGCTTCCGCAAGGGCAGCAAACGGGTGAAAGCAGCTTTGTCAACTGTTTTGTTAACGGCTGCTAAAGTCAAATTTCGTGTGCGACGATGTAGATGTTGTCACGTGTCAAGTCGACCGTAGAATATGATGTTTAGTGTCGTATGGAATTCGAATGTGAATACATTTGCTGTGTTGATAGAATCTCTAACTGGTGTCGTAATTCATGCATGCGATGAGCTATAGCGAACCTGCCTTACGTCACGATCTAACATAATAAAAAACTGCTGCTAAACATGTTAAGGCAGCGTAAACAAACGAGTCGTGGGTGTCGATCTCGGCAGAAGAATGCTAAAATTATGTAAGATATTCACCTAACAAAAAAAAAAATGACTGCTCGATAGGGGCTAAACGTTTAGTCTGGTAATTGTTAGTGAAGGAAAGAAGAACGAGATGAACACCGCTAGGGCGCCGATGTCGAGGATTCGAGCACGTTTTCAATAAAGTATATGTCGTTGGCAATACGCACTAGACAGAAGTGATCAGAGGCTGCTCGCCATGCTCGGCTATGCCGGCTTATACTCAGGCGATTGCGCCACACACTTTCAGCTAGAGTTGGCACTGTCCTGCTAATGACGACGTCTGCAGCGGATCCACGAGATGGTGGGCCCCTTGGCCCACTCCGCGTCGGCAGAGGTAGAAAGGCCGTTGATGCCAATTTGATAGCCGGCTGAAACCTCGGCGGCCCAAGCTCGAGGAATTTCGGCCTCAGATAGGCTTCGTCGGTTCGTAGTGCGAAGTTCACAGTCGACCGCTCGTCTCGGCCGATAAAATACTGCTCGCCGGTACGGCCACGATGAGCGACTCCGTCCGTCTGGCAGGATTCATTCAGTAGTCGGGCGACCCCTGCGGATGGTGTCAATGACGTCGAAAGTGCTCTGGATATGTTTCCCATGCCGCCGAACTTTGGCGTACTGAACTTCGGTATGACGAACTTCGAGGGTATGACCTTCCCCTCGCGAGTGTCTTCGAGAGATCGACCGATCGTCCGCTGTCGAATCTGCCCGCGGTTTCTGCTATTTCCCGGCGGCAACACGTTGGCTATGCAGCGACACGCCATCACCGTCTACCGGAGGCTGTGGATCATGTACTCGTGTTGAGTCCCCAGCGGATCAGGGGAACGTGCTCGCAGTCTAAGCTGGCCGCCCCGTAGCGTTGCAGCGAAGCGGAGTGTCGATGCGCTATTTTCGACGCAATGACACAGGGTAGAAAAAAGTGGGTGTACTTTTGTTCCGTCACTTGATCTGCTCCCTGCCGCTGTTGTCGGGTGCTGTCGCTAGTTCGATTGCTGCTGCAGCGTTAGCCCGGTGCGAGCTGTTACTCACCCGAAGCGCTCCGTAGTCGAGTGTACTGGTTTTCTACGTAATCTATTTTGCTAAACTGTAGAGGTCTGGGTTTCGTTGCGATCGCCCGGTAGACGGATGGGTCGAACGGCTATGACGTGCGTTACTGAACATTAAGAAAACTGCTAGGCATGTAAAAACGTGTAGGGTGATCTCAGGCGATATCTGATGTCTTCCATGCAAAGGCGTCTGTGTTTATACTGCGCTGTGAAAATGTTTACAGACAAACACATCACCGACGTCAACCCCACGTACATGGGGACGGATTCGTTCGAGCTAAGTGTTAGAGCCGAAAGCGGGAGTGCCATTTATTTATTGCCAAAAGGGAAAGTTCTTCGTGTACGGGCCACCGCAATAGGGTGTTGCAATATGCATACGCCAAACGGCAACTACACCGGTGTTGATTCTGGTCTGAGCTTGGCCTCGTCACCTTAGGCCGCCTTCGCTGGCACCAACATTGCCGCCAAAAAATCTTTACCCCACGTATTAGGAGAAGCTGACGCCGATGTAAGATGTCTGTGTGTCCTGTATATGAGCTTGATACGAAGAGCAATGGCATCTCAATTACCCGACGTGCCTAATCGTCTTCACCTGTGCGCAGTACGACGGGCACTGAATGGGGGTAAATTTGGAAATGTACATGGCAAAAATTCCCGTCTTATCTTAGTCTATTAAACGTCTTATTCCGTACACTTAAACGATGGCCACGAAAAAGATTCGCGGTGTTGGGTTTATTTAGATTCATGTAGTGTACAGAAGAACGGATAGAGAACAATACCGAACTAATTCTGAGGCTTCTTTCAGATGGACCCGTGTAGAAACACGGGCAGTGCGACAGATGTGCTTGTTCCTCAGGGGTCTAAGGTGCGCTACATTGGAGGAAGGCCAACGTTTGCTTAATTTTATACGGGCGAGTAGATGGAGCGAGTAGATGCTATCGAAAATTGCTCGAACTGCTACAAATAAAAGCGTCCGTTACAAAAACAATTGCATTTGATATCACACAGTAAGACTACTCAGGCAATTGACTGAACAAAAGGAAAAATTACCGTACAGCCTGGTTATTACCGCAACGAAAAGATATTTTATTTTCCAATTTATATACAAAATCACCCACCCAAACGAAAAAGAAACAAGAAATGCACACCTTTTTCTTTGTTTTCAAGCTCTACGCGTGTGTCTTTCCAAAAGGGTTAATATATATACATATATATATATATATATATATATATATATTACCGCCTCATGCCCCTAATCTCATAGAATGGAAGCCGTTTAATGACGAACTTTTTAGCGCCGACAGACCCATTTCATATAGCGAAAACGTCAACGAAAGCTCATTCCTGTGAATTCGATACCAGAATGTTATCGTGACAAAGAGCAAAATGAGTATCAGTAGAAATCGGTAGCAGTCCTGCACAGGAGCCACGAGTAGTTTAGTTTTATAGCCGTATTTAATAGTGATATGACGCACAGCATTCGTTTTTGAAATCCGTTTTTACCCATGACACTCTCGGGTGTGTTTCCGGCTTAAACGTTTCGATAATACCATCAAGTCAATACCGCAATAATGAAAGCAATAGAAGTTTATTTTGTGCTATCGTACCAAAGTCGAAGACTGACCCTTTTTCTCAACAGTGCGTACTGATCAATACAATAGCTCATTATTTCACCAGAAGTTCATCATGGGTCTGACATATATTACCGTTTATGTTTAGCCGTATTAACTCGTTTTGAAATTAAATTTTCCGCCACTCAGGCCCGTGGTCCCCTCAACAGCTCCCCCAAGTCACCAGCTACCACCCCTTTACGGCACTAACTCAGTGACCCGTCAACCACAAGAACGACTAGCAATAAAGGATTCCACTAAGGGATTTATGTCCTTGCAGCCACCGATGTGTCGTCGTCGTTTGCGCCGGACAGCCTTTCCCTCTTCGACTTTCCCGCCGAGGCCCGCTTTGTAGCTCATGAAGGCCAGACGTTCGTTGACGTGAGCGATTCGTTCCGTTCGCCTTCGTGGAGATTTTTCCTGCTGACCGTCGACAAGACCCACGCCCTCTGTCGCCTCTGCCAGCGAATCTACAAATGCCAGATGGGCGTGACCACGAACCTGCGGAAGCACATACACAGTTACCATCCCGAGTTTGCCAATGTCGAATAGGCGGAAATGGATAACAACGTCCGTAGGACAGAGATACGCGAGCGGACGAAGTCCTGTGTTTGTTGTCGTTTGACAGATGGCCCGTTCTTTCGGTGTGGATTTATCGGGGGCCGCAACAGCAGAAGCAGTAACAAAAAAAACAACAAGAAAAATGACATATGGTAAAGTTGTTGATAAAACCGCGAACAACAAGATGAGGTCCAGATTTCCGATGGCGAGCAACCAACGTGGATGACTTCGACAAGTGGGCGAAATACGGAACAGCATAGCCGGTTGATACGATCGCGTGGTAGGAAAGAGTGCGTCGAACATCAGCGACGCAGTAGACAGCAAATGCAATTCAATTCATATTTATCTAGGCACCTGCTTAGTGCAACCGAAGCTAAGGCTGCATTATATAGACGCCACCAACAACCTTGATTCAGGCTCGTGCTTTATCAGGGTGTGAATGTTCGCCTCTCCAGCGAATAGGATACATTTCATTTTGAATCTGCCCTGTGTTACCGGGAAAGGCTGACATTGTCCGTTATGGCGGACTAGGAAGTGATGCCAAGCTATTTTTATGTTTAGAAGTTGTTCACTCTTACCGACCCACAGGACTTACTGAGGGTGCAGGACGGACAATCGGGATGACCCCGTACGCACGTCGAAAGAGCGAAAACACGAATACAGGGCTCAAGCTCGGCACGAAGGTGGTAGTACCTCGTCATCGTGACCGGTGAAGATCACTGATAGCAGTAACATCGGTGATCTCTGAACGTTTACAGATTATTTAATATTATTTATTTATTAGTTAGGTAAGTGAAGAGGCTCTACTGAGAAGCGCCTGCATCCGAAGAAGGGAGAATTTACTGGAGCACATTTCGAACGTGCTAGCAAGCGAACTCAAGAGAGAAAATCTTCGCGGGTGCTTTTACCACTGTCTAAGACTCGGTATTGTTCCCATGACATTCCAAGCACATCGCCGCACTGAAAAGTTGCACAGCTTATGTGATCGACAATGTAATACAGTATGAGCAAGATATCATCGAAATGTGTAGTTGTGATTAGTTATTGTGCACAGCACCGTGCATGTGTTTATTAAGAACAAAATGATAGCCGAGCTATGTAATATGGATTTATCACAGTTGAAAGTACTGTTGAATGAATGGTTAATTCTAATAGGTGTTACGCTTGGCCCACTGAATAGCATTTAAGTCTACAGGTATGTTAAAAAACTGTATCGACTCTGTTAAGCATTGTAGCGTTGAAATGCGCTTTTTGTGGATTCCACAAAGCGACGGACCTGTAAACAAACTTCGTGTAAACTGCTCAGTGGCAAATCTATTAATAAACTTACTTTTTTCAATAAAAATAAACGGGTCAACTTCATGTAGTGCAATAAGAAAATCACTCCTCATAGAAGACGCATTCTCCAGACGGTGAATTCAAGTGACCAGCGGATCAGAAACTTGCTGAGTTCACTCAACACCCATCTACTCGTTTGCTCATCATCCATCTACTTTTAGGTTGTAACGGCAATCTGACCAATGTACAAGATTTCAATGGGAAAAATCAGTTAAGACGAACAAGTCGGAGCTTCTACCAAGCCGGTTGCCGGCCGGTTAGGCACTCTAATACCGAGTTTCGGCCACAAGCTTAATACTGTCAAAAACTTACAGCTCAGAATGGTGTGGCGGTAGAGTCCTCCAAGATGTCTGTTATGGGCACTCAATAGCTGACCAATAACCTTACGTATGGGCGCCTTCACCCGCAACCGCTTCGGAAATATGCATGAACACTCGATTGGAAAGTTACTTCAGCGTTTATCAAGCGTATTTAATATGGGTGAAACAACGGTGACCTTTCAATGCTAACCAGACGGTCCTATTGCAGAGATTGCTATGTCCGATGGCGAAATGTGGAACGCGATGACAAGTCAGGACCTCTTGGCTGTATCTCCAATCGAAGAGTGGGTAGGTGGTCGGGCTTTCGTCGATGCAAGCGCTGCGTTTCGAGCTCCAGTTTGGAAGGTTCGTTGCTTTTCGCTTGCTTATCAATAGGCTTTGCGCGTCCCGATAGGACGCCCATAATCATCGGATGATGTGCCAAATGCCATTCGATGCGTTTTCTCTTTTAAAATTTGCGAAAATAGCACTTGTAATTAGTATATCTTACTTTTTTGTTTGTAGTGTAGCAGGACTCATATTTCGAGGTTACGTAAACATCGTGATAGAATTTCAAGTGACATTTTCCTTCTAAAAGTCTTTCACGCACTCTTAAGAGAAGGACGCTCCTCCTATGACTTTTGAGGCATGCCCACTACCTTACGAACCCTACCCTGGACCTTTTTGCGTTGTAAATGCATTGTCGGAACACGGATCAGATCACTGAGGTCTGAGCGTGACCGTCGCCGTTCGACTTCAAAGCTTTGATCGCTTGGCATAGCGATTGCATTATGCTCTATAGATATTGAATGCATCCGGCATAATCCAACCAAGGTTTCGAACAGGACCATTGTGTGCTCGACGAACGATAACCTCGCCCAAACCGGGTTCGACCGGGTTCAGTAGCTCACAGAGAACAACATCGTGGACGCATTTCCTTGCAGCTGTTTACTCACACCACTGCTCGTTCCGGATGTTTTCGTTTGGCTTCTGCTGCAGGTGTTTTTGGTCACGATGGACAGAAATCAGGCTATGTGCCGCGTTTGTCGAAAAGTTTCGCGCTGTTTCGGCGGCGGAACTTCGCAACTCAGACGGCACGTTCTACGCTGGCATCCCGAAATGGCCGTTAAAGCCGGAATACACCCCGAGCCTAAATAAACCTGTTTAAGCAGCACAGCGACTGCGCCAAAATTAGTTCGCCTATGTGGGACGTGTGTACGCATACGCATCCGTAGATGGAGCATACGGAGAAATATGTGCAATCGAATCAGAACTGATATTCCGAAGAGATCTGCTGCCGACGAGTGGACCAAATAGGCGAACCGTTTACATGGGACAGAGCGTACGAGTGTCTGAAAAGTTATAAAACCTTGTTAGTAAATATAGCTGGAAACGATGAATGAAGATAGTTGTGGCATTTTAAATTGCAATATATGTGACAATAAAAAAACAGCTTTCTTCTTGTCTTAATTGTATCAGATACAGTTTTACGGAAGGTGATGGATGGTATACTAATGAAGATTGAAACAGTATAGGTAGAGAAAGACCAGCCTGATAATGTAACGCTTTGCAATAATACGAACGTGAATAACTTCTTGCTATAGCAACTGGCTCGAACTAATCTCGCGGAAGCAAGTGGTCCTAATCAAAACCCGGTGCGGTAAAGGCGAAAATCTGGTTATTCTGCGTACACACGTCGGTCTTTTATGACGATCAAGTGAAAGAATTTCCTAGATCTACAGTGCATCACTGCATACGTTCGTACGCTGCTCTGTCAAAGATTCCTTCGCAATATAATATATGACTCACAACTAATACAACAGAAACAAAACAGACTACTGAATACCAACGTAGAAGAGTCTTCTCCTGTTTCCGTAATGGACGCACGTCTTGACGCCGTACCGTATAGACTATTTGCTGAGTGTGGCAAGGTGGCTTTACACTTCATCGAATTTTGAATTCTCTTGTGATGCACGAAGCAGTAAGAGTTCCCAGGGCGGGCTGTCCACCACCAAATTAATAACGGACTAACAGAGTAATCGGTTGTGGCTAGAAGCGAACGAACTGGCTCAGCTGACATTGCGGCCAGTTCGAAAATCGTTTGAAAATGGCGACCATTTTTATGAACACCCGCCGTTGTCCACCATCGTGTGGTGAAGGCTTAAGTGACGACCCAACGGCCGACGAGCGAGCGTTGCCGACCCTTATGTTCGGCATGTGCATACGATTCATCCGTGGTCAGAAAACCGAACTGGTACCCTCTTTCTGGGTTCTGTTCCTCCCGGGTTCTCCCGGTTATTTTCAGCTGTTCCATGTTCGTCTGCCATCTAACCTTAAGGCAATACTATTTCAGCGCGAAAAGGATCAGCCACCGCAACCCAGATCGAATGGGACCATAAACCCCAGCAGCAGCAACAGCAACTCCACCAGCAACGTCAGCCGATGCAGCTTCAGCAGCAGATGTCCATAGCGCCCCTACCGCTGCCCAGCATCGACGAGATGCCAGTTGATCAGATATACCCTGAGCAGTCTCTGATCACGACGGCCGACTATCCTGACTTCTTCGACATAGCGCCCCACAGCCGCTCCCCGGTGTGGCGTTGGTTTCTGCGCTCATTTGATCGCACGCTTGCCAAATGTCGCGTCTGCGGCTTCGACATGAAGATTCCCAACGGGGCAACAACCGGCCTGAACACGCACATCCTTGCCAAGCATGGCATCGTTATACAGTAGTGCAGATTAGGTACCCCTAAACGGCCAGGACACAGAGACCGCCAGGAAGATCTGTAGAGACCCGCCCTGCTCCGCTCCAACTCCTTGGCACATTCAGCCGCGGCCAACGTGTCGTAGAAAATGCGAGAACTAACATGGCGATCCTCTACCAGAACATGACACGTTGAGCGAGAGCAAAACGAAGGACACCGAGACGGAAAAGAGCACAATATGACTCATACTAGTAATGTGACGTGGACGAATTCGATGACATATACAGCTGCGGTCGCCATTTTGATATTGTCTAGAAACTTTTTCTGGCCTAGCTTAGGCCGTGTCAATCGTACAGCAAAAGGACAAGTGGACTGTACGATTTACATAGGTATAGCAACACTTTGACAGGGTTGAAGCCAAGTAAATTCGATATACCCAATAACCACTTACTTGTGGGGTATGTCCATTCCAAGGCAGTGAAATAGAGACAAACTAGGATAACCGCGAAAGTAGCAATTTCAGCTAACCTCGACCCGCCCTGTTTGTATTTACTCAGGTGGGAAACGGGTAAAAACTGCTCGTCAGGTATTATTAGTGTAATTGTACGCCAGAAAAATGCTGCGATAAAGAGGTGGACGCTATTCGTCGAGGGTCCTCTCAGCTTTAAAGCTCGAAACTGCCTGCCACATGGTATTGGTGTACTCACATTATCCGCATGTATAATATAATCAATGCGAGATTTTTGCGATGATTGTGCGTAAACATGGACGTGTGTGATCACACAAAAGTAGCATTTAGTTTAGGGGTTCCACGGTGAACGGTGAACGTCGTGTCAGAATGGTAGTTTTCTGTATGTGATGAAGTGAGATGCGGTGCAAAAACTTATCGATAACGAGTCGTATCAGATAAACCACAATTGGCGATTTTACTTTTGCAGCGCTCTATGCAATTAAAGCCCAATCCGGATCTAGGCAAGCATTTGCTAAGTCTGTCCGTTCGGAACATATATACCATTCGAATTAAGTGACTACGATTTCTAGATCTGGGCGGTCCGACCGTGTGAGCTTGATCTTTTCGGTAGTAGAACATGTTGGACTACAGCGAATTGCTGACATTTCAATGTTACTTCGAAACGTAGGTAGGCTTAAGGATGGCGAAAATGATGTATTGATTTTTGAGTCATCAAGGACGAGCAGAGATGATGCCGCCGGAACGATAGCGGGACCCGTCTGCCGTAACGCAAACATTGTGAAAATGTTATGCGAACGAAATATGTGCACCCATTTTTCACGCATTTTTTTAAGTGTATAACGGAAGTTCCCGTGAGACTCGCAGACGACCCGGATACGAGTAGAGACAATAGGGGTTGACCAAAACTTGATGCGGTAAAGGCGGAAAACCTGGTCATTCCATGTACACACGTCGGTTTTCGATTGTAATCGGTCTACAGTGCACATTGTCGCAGCAGACATGTCGAATAACAGGGCCGTTAGAGACCAGCCACCAAATTCATAGAATCGAGGTTCGCCTCGACTAGAAACTATTTGGAGTGCGGAACGTGTACACTCGAGAATAGACGGCCAGTTCTGCTTGCACAAAGCACAGAAGGTCATGGCGATGTTTGAGACGTGATTCATTCAACCGGTTTACCCACCAAAGCGTCAATCAATCATATAACGTGAGTCGATAGGCGTAAACAGTACACACGACTGTGTACTGTTCACGGTGTTGTAATCCATTTGTATGGAATGTTTCACGATACACACACACACACATACACATAAGCGGCGGAAGCCAGATCCTAATACACTTTCAGCGCGGCTGGTGAGTGATTACCTCTGGAGTTTTCCTTACAATTTTGCAACCTTATAAACTAAACGATTATGGTGCTTTATTAAGAAATCTGTTACATGGATGTGTTTTTAAGCTTTCCTTGTTCCTTCGACTACATTTGTGCACCCTGGCACCCTGACAAAGAAATATGCCTTTAGTGTTCTTTATACTCGTACGTTATCAGTCAAGACCGCTAAACTGTTTATACTCATCACGAAAGGATGACACACGGCGTGGCCTTTCAGTTTTTTTTTTATTGAAAATTAAATTTCTCTGAAGAAAGGCGTCCTCGAGCTTAAGCGCTCTCTCGTGGTGTTCGCCAAATTTTCGTTTTCTTGCAGTTTAAAGCTCTTCCGTGTTATTAAGGGGGTGTTTATTACGATGACTATGTAACTAAGATCTTACGAGAAATTTTAAAAAACCAATAAAATTTATTAAATTTTAGTCGGACAAAGAGATGTCTTACTTCACCCTTATTTGATATCACACATCGCACCTTTAAATAAGTTTAAATGAGACGTCCACAGCTGATCGCGCCGTTCTTTTTGAAGACATTAGCCCATGGACAGTCGGACATTTTTCATATGAAATGCACAGCACTGACTTTGCTTGTTCTTACAGGAGCAAACATTTTGACGACGCAATGAGACGACGGCCTCACCTCAACAAAGAGCATGTAAGGCGTGAAAGGAAAATAAAATAACGTTTGATTTTACCCGTTTTAAGTTCCGCTTGTTGGTTCTTATTGTGCGTGTTTGTGTGTGTGTGTGTGCGTGTACGCAACTCTACTCACATCTGATCATACGGACAAAATTAACCCCAGGAACTCTCTGATAGACACACAACTTACCCGACCGACACGCCTATCGGCGCGTTGGCGCTCCGTTGTTCAAGCGTCTGAACGAAGCGTCTGAGTCAAACGGGGCCTCCATCCGACAAGGCGAGTATCTAACACGTCGACGCGTTGACGTTGTTGATTTCCGAGTAAGCGATCTGAACGCCTTCCACCTCTCTGTGTGCTGCTGCTTTCCTCCGTCCGCTTAATCCCTGCAGGGTCGTCTGGCCAGCTGCACGCCGACCACCTGCCCGACATCGCGCCGATCTGCTATGCCGAATCTACGGAATACCTCGCCGGAGACACAGTCATGACCTGCGGAGGCGCTGACGACTACTCGGACATTTCGGCCCAGACTCGTTCGCCGGTCTGGCGCTGGTTCCTTCGTTCGGCCGATCGAACGAACGCGAAATGCCGCGTCTGCGGGGTAGCGCTCCGCATCCCGAACGGAGCCACGACGGGGTTGAGCAAGCACATTTTCACGAAGCACAAACAAGACCCGAACGCCGCATGTCCACCGTCAGGGCCACACAGCGGCGGGGGCGGAGTCTCGCACCTCTACGGGACGCCCAACCGGTTGTCAAGGACGCCGACGCCCAGCGGGATACCGGCCACAACGTCGTCGTCGGATCTTGTCGTGAACATCGACGATTTGTACCCGTAATGAGGTTTCGAACGGTAACCAAACTAACTTGGTGGTTAATGGTGGTTTCGGTTGATGCAGGCCATGCATAAACGGGGGGACGCTTGGGCGAATTTTGCCCACTGGGCAAACTGAAATGCCCATTATGCCAAGATGGCACTGGGCTATTCCTGAAACGTTATGTGTCATAGAATTTTATCACGTACAAAAAAAATAATGTGCACAATGTGCGGTACAGGGACGAGATAAGCTAACCTAGGTAGAGAATGAATTGTGATGTCGAGCCACCGTTTGTGTTTACTGTTGAAAGCCCTACGGGCTGTTATATCTTACCTCCTTTTTGCCGTATTTATTGTCTTCAGTCTCTTAGCTAGGTACTGTTTCCTACACATTCATACGATTGTGCTGCACTTTATTATCGAGCAAGCCAAGTTAATGTCCCTTTCTTAAATGTTCTGCTACCGCTTCCGGTGCTAAATCCCCGGTGCATCTCTAGATGTCCAGAAACCGTACTCACAGCCTTTTTGACAGCAACTCGCTTGCTAAGGGGGGAGTCGATCAAATTCATGTTGAAGATGATCAGAACTCAACCCATTCAACCGCTTAGCTGTCCCCACGGGCCCCCGAACCCGAGGAGTGAAGAAGGAAAACAAAAAGGATCCTCACAGAGCTCGATGCTCTAGTCAGGGCCTGGGCAGGCAGTAATAGAACCGATACTTTTATTAGTTCTGACAGATGTCCGACTCAGTAGCTAACGTATGCGTTGGTCTAACTAGTTCGGCTGGGGCTCACAGACCTGTTCGCCTACCTTTCCTTTGAAGCGCTTGACTACAATAAATGTCTCGAGGAATGGTCCGGCAATGTTGGGACTGGGCAGCCTTGGGAAGTTGTCTCCACTGTTAACATTGTAGTGTTTGCCTAGACGTTTTCTCTTCTCCCTCCTAGACCACTATGGAAACTTCCCACATATTCAGTTTGCTTTTCACCCACAGAGTGCACACAAGGCTTGATTGCTTCAAGCAAGCCATGTACAGATTTGTTAATCTGTCTAAGTCCGCTTTGAAAGCTGGTCAGCCTGCGTAGATCTTGAAGGACCAACAAGTTCAGGATATGTCAAAACAGTAGCTTGACCCAGCTCGGCTGTGCCACCTCTGCTAGCAGAGGACGTTATAAGAACATTACTATAGTGGCCAAAGCTAAAATATCGCATACGGAAGCGTATATCAGAGTGCATTTATAGCCAAGAGGAATCAGATTGGAAGCATGCTTTGTTCCAATATGCGCCCTCTTACGAGAAAAGCATTTATTTACTGTGTGGTCCTCGAATCAACGCTATATGGCTCATGTCCTCGCAGTACTCGAAAGCTGTACTGGGACGTATCAGAAGCACTAATCAGGGCTAATTTTGCTGCAGTAAAGGTGTCAATATCACGATTGTTCGTTAGTGTGATAGATTTAGATGGTCGAAATTTTCTCTCTGCCACATTGAAATTCCTTTCGGAGAAACCCACTGTTTTTCGGGATTGCTTCGCATCGTGCTTGCTAATGTGCCATGTCAGGCCGCAATTGGTGTATACGTGTTTTTGAATGTCAACTCTTATTTAACTTCCAAAAGTTCCTCCTTTTCTATTTTTTGTATGGTGTAAAAAGTCAAGTACAATAACAATGTGGCAGTATATATATATATATATATATATATATATATA
>MNPL01001468.1:0-12616 GCA_002081605.1 Tropilaelaps mercedesae
TATATATATATATATATATATATATATATATATATGCGTCAATGTTACCAAAGAATTTAATTAATAAAGAATCTTGCCCGCCCTCGATACAGGCTCAAAAACCTATAGCTACGTACTATGTCGATTAGCAACAGAGCGAACTAAATAAGTTGACAACACATTTTAGCGGCTTTGATTAACGTTGAAAACATGAAGCGCCGTTTTAAGTATGCGTAAGTCAAATCGAAACAATAGCGGAACGTATCAGGTGTACCGTATCTGGCTCAATGATACTTTCAAGTAAGGATATACGAGGACAGCAGAGGAGTCATAGAGTAACATGGCATGTGTAAATCCAGTTCAACAAAGCAGATGCTGCGCCATATGGAGCATATGTAGAAGGAAAGGGCGAATAAGCGAAGGACATCGTTTGCCCAAAAAAGGCCGGTTGATTTTATTCACGTATGACACCGGAGACAGGAGAAGCCGTAGTTGATATTCCCTATCTATCCGGTTGACTCTCGAAGCTCAAATGCTGTCACCACCTGACACCTTCGTATCGCGTTCGCTTATGGCGATCATAGCTTCCCTTTGTCCGAACATGAGCGATGCGTTCTTAAACCACCTAGATCCTTTGTAAATATACAGGTGAACGGATAGACCGTCACTAATGCTGAATCTCCGCCGTGCTACTGTTAGGGTCTCTGTAATCAGACTGAAGATACCTCTCTTGATGTGTTTTGATAGAGCTCACTTCGAGGCTAAAAATATCTATTATGCGAAAAAAGCACCGCACAAATTAGTTTTGACGTTGATCTGTATAAATCTAGCAGATTCGTTTGGCAACGCATCAGCTGTTTAGTTTAGCGCAGCTTAAGTAAATAGTAAGCTATGCAGAAAACAATATTAAATTGAGTGCTGAGCTAACAGTTTTACTGTAATTACAATGAATGCTGATTCGAATTTAATCTGATTATAAATACAAACTTAAGAAATAATTGTATTAATCTAGGAGGTTATATTATGAGAACAAGCGACGGCAAGCAAATTAAACATCGTTATCAATAAGCGTATGGTAAAATAAAAATCCTGCAACAAACTTTAGGGAAGGTTGTACTGGCACTATGTGCATTATAGGTCTAGCTCGATGGGTTTGGTCCATTCACGTGCGTCTTGCGACAATAAGGGACACGTAGGTGCACGGGTTTGATCTCTGCCGTTGCATATTTGCATTTATGCGATCCGTTTTACGAATAGTGCAAAAAGCGCCACCGTGGACGTTAAATATTGGCTGATAGCCAGCTCTAAAAATATAAATGCGGAGTATAGAATATATATCTTCCATTTGTTTTCGCATGATGTCCCAGTATAATAGTCAAACTCTACGTAATTAGAGGAACTCTTTCTTATCACCTACATACAATAGAATGATTGCAAAGTACACGAACATAATAACAATAAACTTGACACATCTTTATAAAAATAGTCCTTCTCCTTTTACAAACTATTAGCCATCCTGCTACACTAAATGTAGTCATTTTATTCATTAATAATGGAATCTACCTCTTTCCGAAATAATGTTTGTTTGAAGAAGGATTTAGTATCGATTCACAATGCTACCGTAGGATACGTGCATATCCAATTGCTCTGTCTGCTAATCTGCTGATACTGTCGTCGAAAAGACACCAACGTTCTTTTATACGACGTGTTTTTTCACTTGTCCCGTCATAACCATCGACTCTCTTCGTTTGCTTCGTTCGATTCTAGATGCAAATAATAATCATTACTCTGGCCCCCTGCAAAATCTTTTTCGGTGCTCAAATTATTATTCTAAATGCCATGCTCAACTGAACGAGCTTTTTACTTCATATTTTATTTCGGTTGAGATTAGATTTGGATCCGTCGAATTCATATTTGTAAATTATATGGAAGATACCAATATCAGCTGTTTCTTCTGTGCTTCCTCTGGCTACTGTAAGCCCTATAGATAAATACTATTTGGAAATTTTTAAGTTTAAAGGAGATAGAAAGCTGAGCTCTCCTTTAAACTTTATAGTTTTGAAATCATTTTAAGCAACCTATGACCTTGAGCTGCACCTCCGTCAAAGCGATGTTTCAAGCAATGGCAATAGTCAAGCATTGGCCAATCTCTTATAAACGCAACTATTTTTAATTACCACGATGCTGCTCATTCATTTAATAGTTTCTCCCTATTCACCCTTAGAATCTGCTAGTGCATTTTCACTGCTGTGGCAGAATCAAGCAACAGTCAACCGACCTACAAATTGCCGGTTGTCATCTTCGACTGATCAAACACCTCCTCCCTTTATTTTATTTCAGTACCCTCCCTCTTCCTTTTATTCTCTTTTTCTCTTGTGCGCTTCGGTATCTTCTATTCTCCAACGCACATCCTCGTATGTCCTGCCACCAGCGAGCGATGCAGATGACGACGTGACTTCGGTGTGAAACGTGATTTTCTCGCAGAACTGTGCCACCGACCGCAGGAATGGACGGATAGGAAATGAACAGGCGACTCGACGCAGGCGCTTTACCCACGCGGAGCGAACGGACAACCCGCGGTGTGTTCACTCGCACTAGAATGGGTACGGACTGTCTGTACCATCTTAGTTCTAACGCTACTACTCCCCAGTGGCACTCGCTCTGGGATTGTACTCAGTTGGAGGTTGTCTTCCCAGCTTTCTCGTCCTGTTCCGCCCAGAGGGCATACGGCCCTGACCTCCCGCACAAACCTCGTCACCACTCTCAGTTTACCTCTTCAGGCCCTTCAATTGGCAGCAAAAGCAAAGCGAAGCAGAGCAACGGCCGAGATTTGTTCGTCAAACAACTTTCCGCTGTCAAACTGACACCTTGACTAAAACAATATGGGGACACTACACACAGAATCACGCCCCCTTTAATGGAATATGGGGTCATAGCTCCCACAATGTCTGTCATAGAGGCTGTGACAGTAAGCGCTATCAGTTTTCAGTCACAGACTTTCAGTAGCCACATGGGAGACTTTTGAAGTAAAACATCTATAATATTAAAGTGAACTTTACTGAAATAGGATTTTTTATAACACTTATGGTATGATCTGCTCTATTGCAAATTTTTAAATATTCAGCTAAATTCATCTTTTTTTGGCCTATTTAGGTCTCTAAGGCATCCAAAAAATGCTTTCAGGGCTGACTATCAACTAACATTTAACCTACTCGGTAGCGCTTTTTGTATTACTTCGTAAGATGGACCAACGGCGGGGATCGAATCCGTGCACCTATATGTTTTCTCCGGTCGCCTTAAGCTCGACTTAGAAGGCATCTAGTGTGACTTAGCCAACAACATTTATAATATGTTATACTTTAGCGTATATAATTGTATGCAATCGAAATTTGCACATAATGGAGTAAATGCTTATGACGTATAGCTCTCTATAGGCTCATAAGAAAGTTTGAATCAGCAATAATCAATACTCACATTGAGTTTTCCTTCTTTTTGCAGCTCTCTCAATCCGTGTTCCTTCGTGTGCTTCATATGAGTGTTCGTCTTGTACTGAAGAGTAAACGCGCATGAATTATCTCTGGATTATTTATATTTACTAGACCTTGGGCAGCAGTATACTATCCATAAGGCTTCTTGCTGCTCCTTCCTGCTTTACTATCTCTGTTATTGAAACGACAGACGTTTAGAGAAACGACCGACAGGATGGATGAGCTCTACGTTGATCGACAAAGGAATAGTAGTCTCTTTAGCTCTGGGCGGGAATTCGCAGATTTCATCTAGCGCTTCTTCTTCAAAACCCGAAACCTTGCTATTACCATCACTACACCATCTTAAAACTTTTCCATCTTTTTTCGAGCACCTTTCTTTCTCTTATAAATCCGACAGAACGTACAATGCCGCATATACTAATGGACTTCCTCCCGCAAATCAGAGAAGCCGCGGTTCGAAAGGCGGCCAAAAAAATCAATGCTGTGGTGCATCGTATATTCAATATCCTTTTTGAAAATTACTTCCTCACTCCTAAGATCTCAAAATTAAGAAATACTAATTTATTTTGCAGTCAGGTTTGACAGATATACTAAAATTTATTTTTAGTCTTACATTCAAATTACATTAAAAAAACGTAACGACGGCTTAACTTTATAAAAATGTAATTTATGTATTTTGATAACGGTTACAAATCCATGCGGTGATTACGTGCAGGCAAAAAACATTTCTATTAACAACCTGTAGTCACCGAACTGGCTTAATATATAATTATCATACATTCAAGGCCACCGATTTACCATGATTAGATCAGTTACTACGCCTGTACCACACATACCTGCATAGTGAAGCCTTTTGTCAAATATGGGTTGTGGCTGATTAACAAGTTTCGAATTGACCAGCTATATAAATGTAAGCAAAAAAATATTCTGAATTAATCTGTTTTATAAAAATAAAATAAACGTTTACATGCCAGTCAACAGGTTAATAGAATGTTGGTGATAAAATTCTCGAGAGACAATTACTTCAGTGAGATAGCCCAAAGATATAGAAAAACTATCCCCGGATCTTCCTCTGCGGACAGCTCGTCAAAGGCTGTCTTGAGGACCGTCGTGTCTAAGGAAAGTCCCACAGCTCTGTCTTACTTGGTCCATTGGTTCCTCCCCGGGGGTGCGGTGTTGAGCCGGATGGATATAAGAGGGGGAGGTTTTGTTTTCGCCTCGCGGCGGACGATGACACGTGACTCTTCGACATGCGCCGACTCTCAATTCCCCGGCCCAGGACTCAAACTATTCAATGGGCCTCGTCGACGATACGACCAAAGAATAGGCACCGACAACTCTTACATAGCTTTTCATAGACTCTCTTCAGGAACATCTTCATTTGGGGGTTGCAGGAGCGGAACATCTTCACTTATACAGAACAACGATCTTAACCTTGCATCAAAGAGTCTTGTAGTACACTTGAGTTCAGTGTCTGAATTTGGGCTGTATTCATAGGTTGTCGTTTTACATTTTCGTGTTTGTAGCCGCTCTGCAGTGTAAGGGGAAACCACCTAGAGAAACAGTAAACGGTCATAGCTTTTTTCAAAGTTAGTAGAAAATGGGACAAATGATGGTTACCCAGTGGAGCCGTTACAAGTTTCTGATAGTGAACAGCAAGGAAAAATAACAGGAGCCCTACGGATGTTCTCTGTTTATAACAGTATTAACAAAGCGAACGAGGCATATATCGGGTTTTACTTCACCGATGTTTATCGTGTTTTCGTTTTTTAACAAATGTTAATATTAATTGAAGAAAGTAGACTGTTTTACGTATTAAATTTGATAATTGTATTCACACGTTTCTTAGGACGTAATCTCAGAAATATGGGAATGTTTATACCGCATAAGATCACTGGACGCTTATATTTATCAACGTTTCTTTGTCAGCCAGTTGGCGTAATACATTTTTATATAATTAGTGTCCATCAGACTTATTACTATTTATATGTTTTGTTAAATATTTAAAATAACGGAAAAAAGAGCGTTAATGTATTCCACCCGAGTTTATTCTAAAATAACACTCACATAAGTAAGAATACACGTGGGTATTTTTATGAAAAGCCTTTCGCTTATTAGGTTTTGGTGCAGAAAAGTAAAATACGGACGTAAATAATCAAAATTATCGTTACGAAAAGTTATAATATGTTTAACGATCCGTTGCTACACAAATCGCTAGTAAATTTAATAATGTTTGAAACATAATCGTACTTTTTGAAATACTTTTGTGTATTTAGCCATGCGCGCTCAAACGGTTCATATCACCATATTTCTAAAGGGCATCAAAGATGTGTAGGCGTTTGATTATTGCCATTAATCTCGTTGATGACTCCACCCGTGCAAATCATGCTTCGATTTGCGTCTGGTCTGCGAAGTTTAGTTGCATGCTGTAGCATTATTGTACTCTCTTTGCTTGCCATTGGGTAACAATTTGATAGATCCTGATAGATAAAGCAAGACATACTTGAGTGAAGGTGGCAACTACTACAGGCTTTCAAGTATCGAGCTAGGTTGAAAGCAACTAATGGGAAGTCCTTAAATCAGCATGTTCGTTGCCCAGGCTTCCTTAATTAATATAGGCCGCATGCACTAAACTTAAAACGTCGGAAACATCAAGCTAACTGTACAAGGATGCTTTTTCTGTTAGAAGTTAATTACAGGGTAACCGATTCTGATCGTAGATTATTTAAGACTGTTCAAACTGCACCTGTATATAGTTATTAGATGATTTATCATTATTCTAGTTTAGACTTTATTATCTTTATTGACAAACATGCAAGTGCGCCCTTTTTATTTTTTCACGGTTTACCCTCTGGCCTTTAACATTTACGGTAGCGCTTTTGCATTGCTTTGTAAGACCGACCCAATAAATTTGTAACGGTGGGGATCGAACCGCTGCGCCTGTATGTGTCCTCCATTGCGGGGCGCACGCGAAGGAACCAGGCTCGGTAGCTGGACCACAAAATAAATGTAGCCTTAAAATACTGTAAATGTCGCAAAACGACTGTCTTGTCACGAAAAAAAATAGATAAACAACTGTATTACCTGCTAGTAGTAACAGTAGCTACTACGTGAAGGAAACTTGAATGCGGCTGCTTCAGGAATATTTTGAAAGATCGATCTTGATAAATACCCAAAATGAATAGATCGAAAAAGAAACTGACCCATTAAAATATCTAAGTCAATATTCATACTGTATAATGCTTACAGTGCAACAGCGCGCTATTTTTTGTAAGCCACTCCGCTCACGATGCACAGCCTCTTCTTAGGACAAAAATTAATGATACAGGTATTTGCCTATTTTGCATATTAAAGAACAAAACATTTGTCATAGTTATCTGAGAAAATATGAAATGCAGTTAAGAGTACTGTATTCTATGAAAGAGGTCGACTTCTTTCGGGTTTTTGAAGTAGCTCATCCTTTTCGTGAGGTGCACTGAGGCACGATGAAGATCTTGAGCAAACCTCTACGTAAAACCAAAACCGCGTGTAAGCAAATCATATCAAAGGCAAGTAGCGTATTCTATGAATTTACGTACAAAAAGGCTTCAAAGTGTATAGGCAAAATAAAAAGATTTAAAGACTCCTTCTATGGCTCCTTCTGTTTGCAGCCTGCTTCTACAAGAAAGAGCTATTTATTGAAGAGCTTTTCGATTGATAAAGGAGCAGGCCATGAACACATAGACAGACGTGTCTTGTGCCTACCTGACCTAAAGAAACATGCGACGGTGATGAGGTCTGACAGACACGCGAAAAGGTTAGACGAAGGTAAGAGCGAGAAGGAACGTTGACTTTGTTTCTTTGCAGGCTAAATGCTTCGAGGCCATATTGGTGGCAACAAGAGCAACGACATCAACACAGCTACAGAACTCACTGGAGGCACGTGCTTCATGCCCAAGCGTTTTGCGTGGGGATCTCTCTTGCTCTTACCTCCTCTGTGGTGTGTGGGCGTACTGTTGAAGCTTCCTTCAACTTATTGGTCAGGTAAAAAGACCAGCAGAAAGGAACTAATAACAGAAGCAGCTGTAACAGCAGCACCATATCCACGATAGATCATTTGCGACAGGCCGACGAACAACCGTACAGACTTCCTCCTCCCAGTCATCTTCTTCAGCGTCTCCCAAACCAAACCCCACTCAGTCACTCACCCACATATCCAACCAACCATCTACAGATCCAAACAGCCCTAAACCCCTCATCATCCCTCTCTTTCGTTCACTCTATGTCATGTCATCTCCATCTTTACTCTTTCAACCCTGCCACCGCTACTGCGATCGCCGTCGTCATGAAGTATGGGTCAAGGCGCCAGCGCGGCGGCCTTTTTGTAACATGCCAGAGGAGCAGAGAGCACCGCCAAGCTATCGTTGAGCTCTGCCGTGCCGCTCATCGTCACACTAACAAACCGTTCAGCTACTGTGTAGCTTCGCTGGTGTTTTCGAGACTTCAGTCTTTCCTCCTCAAACACGGCCGCAAGCTCGGCGCTCCCTTATTTAGTTGCGCTTTTGCCACTTTCGTATCCAGGGATACATCCATACACTCGCCGTTTATGACGAACGCGGAAACCCAGCTATTCATTAATGCATCCATTCGCTCTAAAAAATCTCCCTTTCTGTAGCCTCGACCACTCACTCGCTCATACGAGTATCGTCCCTCCTCTTCGATCAGAGCACAAGCAGCGGGACCTGTCTATCTGTCTACGCCCGAGGGAATCGCAACTTAGAATATACATACGCATACCACCCTTTAGACTGGCTGACTATGGTGCCCAACTGGAAATTTCGCAATTAATTCCCATATTTAATTCCGTCTGTTCTAAGTATTTTAGAGCTGTCAGGCATGAGAGCATTTCATAACTGTTACAACTTTAGCAAGCTGTTATAACTTTAGTGCTGTGAGTATTAATAACTGTAAACAGTAAGTCCTTGCATACTTGATGAGGCACAATGTTACCGAACATAGGCTTTCAAATAAGTAAATACTCTGATTCGAGTAAAGAATAATGTTGCGTGTAATCTAAAAACTGCTTGAAAATATTACAGTCAGAATCGTTCGTAGGCTTGTATCACAACTGGATACAAAATGGGCTGGGCACAATATGGATGTTTTTAGGTATATCGTTCACGCAACAATGAGATTATTTTTTAAAACTTCAAATCAGTGGTCAAGTTTTCGTTTGAACAGTTTGCAGTAACCATAGACTATTGTTAGTGTTCTGAAATTACTTTACTCATTCGTCATTTGTTTAAATAAATTATTGGCATAGTAAACAGTTAACGACATGAGTAATAATTAAGCGTCCTGGTCGGATCAACTCAAGAAGCGTTTCCTATCTTCTACGATTCTTCCATCACCTCCACCTTCCCGTCGTGCCGTTCCAAGAACCTCACTACGCGATGCAATCGCGGCTCGCCATCACCTTACCCCAATCCTCTTCCCCAATCCAAGCAAGCGATGTAGTGGTCCAGCACAAGCGTCTGTATCTCCTTTCTTCTCTGGGTGGGCAACTCGTGGAGCTGAAAGGAAGCCAAGAGAGGAGCGGCTGGTAAGCGAGGGATAGATGGGCTCAGGTTTCTATGACAACCGGGTCAAGCATAATTTCCTTCTACTCCTGTTCCTACTCCACCTTCTCCTTCCTCAAACTGGCCCGTGATCCCCTTTCGGGGCGCCTCTCTCTCGCTCTCGCCATCGGCCTCTCAAGCGCGTTCGTATCTTCTCCTCCGCTCAGTCTTTCTCATCCACCAACTCTTACCAACCCTCTCCCCCTACCAAGGTAGGAACGGAGCTGAGGCAAAAGCTTTCCTCATTCGGCCAACCAGACGCTGGCGTAACCCTTAGTAGGCGTCGGGTGAGTTCATGTTTTCCTGCCAAGCCCCCATCCTGAACCTTTAGGCAGTGCGCCACAGAGGGGAGGCGTAGAGGGACTGGAAGCCGACGTTGCTGGGATCAGAGCTCGAAATCCTTTTTTCGTTGTCATCGTCGTCCTTCCTTTCCTTCTTAGTCTTTTTCTTTCTTCGCTTCTTTGGATGCGAGGCAGGGCCAGCTTCGTCAGAGTACCTCAAGTGGAAGTTCCCTCCTGTCGTCGATGTGAAACCTTCACAGATGATCCCTACTCTGGTGTATTCTAAGAAAGTCGGCGGACGTGAACGATCAAAAAACAGCAAGAAATCAGCCAAGATAACGCTGCTAGACAAATGACATGGGAAGAAAGCAGCGATACGTGATGCATGCCTACATAGAGACATAAATACCAAAAACAATAGATCTAGTACAGGTGCGAGAAAAAAGAATACATGCAACCTCTCAAATTGTTTTATTCTCCTGTTTGAAACGATTATTCTGACAAGATTTTTCTTAACAGATGAATTGAATAAAGGAGCTCATTAATTTGGGTTAGATACCCAATATAGAACAATTTAGCAGTAATTGCAGTAAAGTCAAATGCTTGTACTGGAATTCACGTAAACGCATTTTGAAGGCCATAAATACTATATGGCATTCATTAACAGCATTGTAAATCACTCTCTTAAACGCTAGTATATTATTTAATGGCATTCACATCTATTAATCTACTCTGACTTTAACTGCCATTTTAATGTTATAATTTGCATTAGACGAAGTCGATCAAGGCTTTCCTCGCAGCATAACAGATTGTTAACTATATGCGAACCAATGAACACAACGCTGTAAAAATACAGAAAGCATGAATTGCGTACAGCATCTTAGAAGAGAACGTTAGAAATATATTGATGAAACATACCTATTATACCCGCAAAAAACAAATTTCTTCGTATATAAAGAAAAACCGCTTAAGGATGATTTCTCATTTATAAAAACTCTATCTATTCAAGACTTTGCCATATATTTCTTCGCAACTATGAAATAAATGAATGTTTCATCTCATTTCTATCGATAGTTACTGTTAGATAGGAGTGTAGAAAATTTGAGCCGATCTAATAAAATCAGTCGATTCGTATGTGGGACACCTTTAGTGTGATGGGGTTCACAAAAAAACTAAGTGAATCAATTTCTTATAGACATGCCCCAAAAATAAATGTGCAAAGCATACAGCAATAAGGAAGCGGTAGATAGTTGACCTGCCTAGTTATTTTACGTTTGCAGGACGTTTTTCGCCGCAGGCACTTTGTCACCCATACATAATCTGTGCGTAAGTTCTTTCCGAGGAAGCCCGGGGAGTCGGATACACTTCCAAATGCCTCGAGGGACCCCCTGCTGGTGGGAATAGGAGAATAAGATTTAGGATAGTTGAAAGCCAGCATGCTATCAAACCCTACCTATGATCGCCTATATGGAACAAGAAGGTTATGGCGCACCACCTGGATTTTATCTGAGAAATAATAAATTTTGCTTTGACCGTGAAAAATGCGAAATCTGTCAATGTACTGCAAACATGTACTGCTATTTGCACTTTAGAGGTTGTGGCAATACATAGCTAAAGTTATTTAAATGTTATGGCAAAGGTAACACGGTAAAAAACTAAGATAAGGATGGCTTAGTGATAAAGCTGGTAAAACCCTGTCACAATCCTAGAAGACACGTATCCTGAATGTATCGAATCCTCAACTTCCCGTAGTCTAGTCATTGCCCAATTATGTCTAAGCATTGAAAAAATTGGGACAGATCTACTCGATCTGATTTTGGGTAGACGCAGTAAAATTTGCTCCAGTCAAGGGTCGGTAGTCATCACGAGAATATTCACAATTGAGCATATCAACAGAAATCCTCATTAAGCGGCGCAGTTCTGCATAGTTAACGAATCATGTGATACTTTTTTTGGTATTCAAGTAACATGTAAAGGCTAAAGAGCACCATGAGCTATGAATGTTGAATCTACTTAATCTTGATTAATATATCCTATTAGTCAACGTTTAATAGGATATATTAATATGATGCTAATAATAATAATAATAATAATAATAATAATAATAATAATAATAATAATAATAATTATTATTATTATTATTATCACTATGCTGATTATTATAATTTGCTAAAAGTAATACTGGGTAATTGTGGAGAATGAGCTCATGTAGCTCATGTGACTTAAATTAACTTTACAGCAGCCACCCCTAGCTTCACAAGCGTATTTCACAAATGTATTATATGCACTAAATGTGACAATGAATATGTTTGGAGACCCACCAAAATTCTCTCGCCCTACAGATGTATATATAGCTATACATTTTCAACGAAGTTTATAATGCTCTGTGATGACATCAGAATGCACTCAGTTATCGCTTTGACACAATATGAATTCGTTATCAATGAAGGTTAGGTGCGTTAATATCCATGGCAGTAAATCGTTCAGCCGAATTTAGTTCCAGTTAACTGACTATCTTCCGTATGGGCTATGAGATTTAGTCATTTGAGTGGGCGTTGTTATTCTGTTGTAGCGGTCCGCCTTCAGTACTTTCTAACCTATAATGTAGTTGGCCACTTCTAGATTCTCATACACTGACGGCGTTAGCCGAGATTATACACGCCCCTTCGCTGGAGGCTAAATCAGAAGTGGGATTCGGTCTCTCCGCTCTGCTGTGGCCTGGTTCTTTCTAAGCATACGCTGAAACCGCCCACAACAATGAAGATGTTATCGGTTCTCACTATAAGTGTAGGTGTGTCCAAGATTTTGTACCTTGGCCAATTGCACACAGCGGTAATAGCTGAGAGACAGGCCTATTGGCTATACCTCTAAGGTGTCGTATTCGTCCTGTAATGGCTTCGAGGCATGGGAATTGGAAGAAATAGCTGTAAAAATGCCTTTATATTAGATGAAACACATAAATTTTGTCTTCTCGTGCGATATATGAAAACATAGGATCACTTTTTGTTTTGTTTTTAAGCGACTTTCAGATTATGAATCATAAATTGGCGAGTAGTCGTTCAGTTCTACTTAAGGGCGAAATTGGTATTTGTTGCTTCGAAAAACCAATATTTCAAAAACAATTGTGATTATAAAAACTGTCATCAGAAATGGTCCAGTTAGTGTCAAAGTACTTAGTTCTATCAGATTTTTGTGGAATATAGAAGTGCTATTGTACTTTATATTAATAAATTTTAAAGTATATATATATATATATATATATATATATATA